>JBBJLS010085445.1:0-23618 GCA_037577275.1 Bryconaethiops microstoma
AACCTGTAAAGCTAAACTCAAGTCCACATCCATTGTTCAACCAAGTTACTACATGCTCACTAGACCTAGACTCCCGTATTGTCTCTGTTGTAACTTGACGTAACATTCAACTTGTTGAATGTTGTATGTTACTACATGTTGCACCTTGGCCAATGGAGAAACATCTCATCTCACTATGTATGTGTTCACAGCTGCTGATGACAATAAAGTAACCTTGAACCTTGAACCTTGATATTCCAAAAATAATTCTGCATTCTGTAAAATTTGTCCTGAGTAGTACAGGTCGGCCAGTTACTGCTTTTGGGCATTACAATATTCATTTATGTAACCTGTCTTTCTATATAACGTCTTGGTATTGGGTTTTGTGTCATTTTGTAATAGTGAATTATAGTGAAATAGAAGAAATTCCCAACTTGTACAATCTGATTTAGAACCGTCATTTTGAAATTATTTTGCTATTATATGTTTAGAGAGGCCTGACAATAACATGAAAAAAGTCTTATGGTGAAATAAAAAAAGATGAAAAAAATCATTTGTAATTTATTTAATGAAACAAAAAATGGATCATGAAAAAATCATAAAAGACATACATAATTTTCAAAAAGATTCAAATCTGATCCTAAGTGACATTCAAAGTAACAACAAAACACAGTGAAAATCAACAGGTAAACACAGCAGATCTGTTTGGTAAATGGATTCATGGGCTGCACTCCATGATTTCAGGTCACATTTGAATGCAAATATTCATGTGTACAAATATAGATACGCAATTCACAAACTTCAAAACACCCTGGGAATTACACATACAGGAAACAGACAGTAAAGAATATAAGCTCAAACATGGGCGAGGTTAAATATATTTTTAATTTAATGAAAGCTAAGTAAAGACTCTTAAAACTAGATATAATTTATACCAGATACAAGTCGAGAAGTGCTTTAAGCTCCTAACATACCATGGCCACTTGGAATCCTCAGTACTTTGTAAATACAATGTTTACAGCAGGAAATACAAACATTTGAAGATGATAATACACGTGTTCGAAACATACACACAATGTCAGCTCGGATGAAAACGTTGCAGTCTACATGCACTCGTGAATAACTGTAAGACCCTTCCCGCAAGACAACAAAAGAGTGTTAGGCAGTGTCAAAACGAAAAAGCAAGTATTCTCAAGGGGAGCAGATGAGGAGAATAGGGGAAGGTGGCCTGAACCTCCTAGCTTAATGACAAATGCATCTCATTACCACAGTTCATCTCAGTAGCAGCAACATGTCCCCAGACAACGCGTCTTAATGTGCAGCTATGGAAATGAAAGTGTAACTGAGCAGAAAACAAGCCAAAGGCCAACTAAGATCTGCAGAGACAGCCATGGAGTTAAACACGAAAGTAGTATAGGTAACATTCAGACCAGGTTGCTCTATCAGTGCCAACAGTTTACTGGAAGAAGTCAACACTTTTAATTGGGTTGGATAAAGCATACTTATACTTGACTTATGTGAGACATGTACTGATATTCAATAGCAGTTGTATCATTGTTATTGTGGACACTTTGAAATCACTGCATCACTGCAACATTTTACTAAGCTTTGCTTGGTTAAGGCAATGGTTATATATGGAACCACAAGAAGTCAAAGTACTGCTTGAATGCATAAACGAGTTTTGGTTAAATGGTTCCTCTCAATAAAGGAGAAACGGATGTATTTGGATCTTTAAAGAATGTTTAAAAAAATGGTTCTATATTGCAATGAGGGTTCCACTAGTGACAGTCAACCTACGCAGAACCCATTTTTTCTTACAGTGTACTTGAAAGTGAGAAGTTGACGAGGTTTTTTGCTCCCTCATCTGGTAAATCTGCTAGTGTGTAAATTAATCGGGGAGGGAGGCTCACACTGTGCCATGAGTGTATGGATGAGTTCACACCGCACACTTTAGAACAAACCTATTCATGTAGGAGATAAAAAGCTCTCATTAAAGTAAGTTTCAACACTTCTCTCTCGTGTTTTTAGTTCCCCACTACCAATGCAAAAGTAGAATCTAGACTAGGCAGTAGCACCACTGGTTTATGAGGTCACTTCTCTTTCTTCCGGCTCTCACTTCCTCCTCCTCACACAGTATTTCCCCTGGCACCCAGCACCCCCTGCAGTCAAAGGAAACGCTGAGGTGACCACATGGAAACATTCTTTAGTGCGTAGTGAAATAAAGTGGCATCCAAAATGAACAGCATATTCTGAAAAAAAATGTTATCAAACAAATCATAAGAATTCCCTTCAATCATACAATTATAAATACGCGCAATACCTCTAAAGCCTCCCAGAGCACTTTGAAGAGCTGCATATTTGGCTGCTTTGGCTTTGAAAAGCATAGACAAGACAAAAACATGATTTACTCAATCACATTTGTAGAAACACATATTTTCACAGTTTTTCCGGAATCAACACAGTAAGAATCAAGTCAAACCTCACGTTTAAACTTATGAACAAAGAAAAAATCTTCCAAAATGTTTTGCATTTTCTAGCATAACATAACAATCTACAATATAAATTATATGCATAGCTATGTTTCACACATGCTACACTTCATCATGAACAAAGCATGACATTGGAGTTGGCTTACCAGCTAATAGCTAAAATCTAATAAACTAATTGGGCTCCTTCAGAAATATTCAGTAGCCTGCTTTAAGTCTTTAGTAAAAGGGTTACTCTAAAAGTGCCACATGTCAAGGAAACATGTTGACATGTCTCTTTAGTCATCAATATGCTGTGTTCTGAACACTATATGTTAGAGGTGGCTGTACATTCATGTCTACACTCTTCTGTGCACAGTTTGCATGATGGGAAGCACTTTTGCAAACAGTTATCAACACTACACACCACAACGATCAAGATATAGTAGCTGGGTAGAAAACCACACCACATCCTTATTGCTGTAGCCCAATTCAGAAAACTGCCTATTTTGTACGCCTAGCCTGTGTTGTAGCCTGTCTGGCGGCACTTTACTTGCAAAGAATTATATTCTTTGTCTCATCAAGTGACAAAGCACCGACAATAGACGGTAATAAGGGCCTAATGATGTTTTGGTCATTGTGCAAAATCTACACTAGCCTACTTAAATTATTAAAAATTGTAAAACTGGAGAAAGTCCTACATTGTTGAGGTGTCAGAGGTGCACTTCCAGCTCCTCCTGGTCCAGCTCCCCCATAGCCTAATGTGGAAGAATATTATGGTATTTAATGTATTTCTATGGGTGTTACATTAACAAACTATGATAAAAATGTTCTTGATTATAAACAATGATAGTGATACTGATCTTCATTACCTGGGAAGGACTGCTGATAACCACCTTGACCACCCACACCATAGCTGGGCAGTCCGGCTCCTGCTTGAGTATAAGGCAAATTTAACTATTTTACCTTTAAACCCTGAATTCTAACTCCATCAAGCCACTTTACATGTACTAACAGATCATTCTTGAAATAATCTTAACTATTCTCATGTTAGAACGCACCCAGAGTGTAGTCTGTAACATGACAAAGCAGGACAAAGTGAATGATATGCAAATAATCTTTTACCTGGCTGGTAACCTTGACCACCCAAGGTACCTGTGCTATACCCTGTAATACAGGAGAGAGGAAACAGAATATATCAGGGAGATCATGTCAGAGATATTTAAAGAAATCTCAGATGTGAAACTTAATATTCTTCCTTGTGGATCTTATGCATGTATTGAATGCATTACAATATGTATATTAGTTTAATATGCATTTAAATTAATAAACAGCACCTGATTTACCCGGCTTCCCAGCTCCAATACCCGCACCACTTGGGTACCTGAGGCCTTAAAACAGAAAGGAGAGTTTTAAGTCATATTTACGGACAGGGCTGTCTGGTCTAAACACACTTCAGAGCTGCATGACATACCTCCACCAACTCCTCCTGGGCTGCCAAGCCCACCTCCTAATCCACCTGGCCCTCCACCTAAACCTCCAGGACCTCTGCCCACAGCCCCAACTGCACCTCCAGCTCCAGTGCCTCCTGCTCCACCTAAACCACCATATCCTATGAAGAGGAACAACATACTGAGAAGCTAATTATGATTTTAATTGTCATTTAGTTGTGAAAACAACTAAGAGCAAGTCAGTTCTGAAGGATGAGTTTTTTTGTGAGGATCAAAAGATGGACTCACTAACAGTTATTTTATGAAACTGGGATTGAAGTCCTTACTCTTTGTTATGTATTCATACCAAAGATGACTAAATAAACAGTTCAATATTTATAATAACTGTCCTCAAATTGTCCCTGAGTTGATCTTCTCCAGGTGCCGAAAAAAAAAAAAAAAATTACACACACAAAAAAAAAAAAAAAACAACTGCCATTAAATGGTTTAATTAACACATACCAGATTTTGGATTAATGTTCCTTGTGTCTGTACGGTGAAAAGACATGTTTAGGGTTCAAGTAGCATGTAATTGTTCAGTTAGTTGTATAATAGTCTGTTTGGTGTGTAATTCCTATCCAGGTACAGTGTATGTACTTGATATTCTGTCTGATATTTCCCTTGAAATCACCACTGATATTATCATTGAGGTCTCATACACCAAGCATTTAAGGAACACCAAAGTGGCTTCAGTTGTGAAGTTTTGCTTTAATGTGTAAAGATTCAAATTCATACAGCAGAGTTTGTTTTACAATAAATGTGCTTTTGACCAGAAACAAAGAAGAATCATCATCACAACTGGGTGGGTATTCAAACAGGCAGCACCTGATTTCCCAGGTTTTCCAGCTCCTAATCTGAGTCCTGCACCCCCTGGGTATGCCAAACCTGCAAACAAAAATATTAGAGAACAATTCTTTACTTTAAATCTAATTCGAATTAATATATACCTAAGAAATTCTCAATCCTTGCTGTAGAGTACACTTTCCCTGCACAATCGAATGTTCTTTTTTATCCACATTTGATTAAACCAACATCTGTATTGAGTACCACTGTTTATTCCACAAAAACAGACAAAATACATGTTGAACGTGTGTCAGAACATTTTCTCATCAGTATTTACCACTGAATTGTTTCCCAATCCTTGTTACTATTTGCAGTATCACTCTTACTTTGTTTTCTCTCTTCTTACACGGTGACCCTGGTTGGTCATAACTTATGAGCTGAGTCTTATGTATATATATATATATAGACTATAATAGACTAAATACCTAAATGCTAAAGATATTTTTAGATATATTCAATATGTCGTTCATGTATTATTTTAATTCAAATATTTTGGCATCATTGTGGATTATGAATAATACACAGTACATTTGAAAACAGTGATTTTAAACTTTTGAAGGGAGCATACATGAATCAGTAATGTAATATACCTCCACCTAGACCACCCAGTCCACCTCCAACTCCACCAGGCCCTGCACCTATGCTTGCTTGACCTCCACCAATTCCTCCCAGACCACCAACAGCTCCAGGCCCTCCTACTCCTCCTAGGCCTCCTCCTAGTCCAGTCCTCCCATAGCCTGTTATCAGAAAAAAATAAGAAATTTCATCAACACACTTGGATGTTTCCTTGCTTTATGATTTACACATAAAGTGGAGCCACATACTTTTAGGTGGCTTCCCTGTTCCAGGACTATATACAGGGCCTGTAAAAAAAAAAAGCCATCAGAATGTCATTGCTTGTCAAAATGATAAGATACACATTTACAATGACAGTAAAGTATCATCAGTTAATTGCAGTATCTAAGATTGGCTAATGCCATTAAATCGTGGTATGGGTCCTGATTGCACATTATGGATGTAAGAATCCATCTGAATTTAGTTTACTGCTTTAGTTTTAAAATGTAAAATAATATTATATTTAATCTTAATATTCTAAAAAATGAATGTGCTCATTTTTGACCAAAACAATTGTTTTCACTGTCTTTTGACTTATACTGCTTTAATTGTCTATAATCCACAACTCAGTAAAAAGATCCCATGTTTAAAAAGAAAAGAAAAGTATTTCTTGTGACATAATACATTTTACCTGCTTCATGTTATATTTCAAGTTACTTTATTCTCCTGCTGACTGTAAAGGTAATGGCCTAAAAGTGAAAAAAAATATATAAAATAGTACAGCAGTGCAAAAACTTACTGCCAGTTCCAGTTCCACCAGTGCCAATCCCATAGCTACCTGGTCCTGTTCCATAGCCACCACCATCAAGCCCTCCAGGCACAGTGCCTCCAGGCCTGCCTAATGCTCCATAAACTGAGATCAAGGTAAGAATACAGACTGTATCAAAAGTATCCCGTACCAAACCATTATAGTCTTCAAATGTAGAAAATAATGAGCTGTCAACTAAGCTGTTTCAATATTCGTCAATGGAATTAGAGAAGGGTACCTTTGCCTTGTTTGCTGCCAACAGCGGCTCCACTTGGAAATCTTATACCTGGAAAACATCAGTGAATAAGAACAAGGAGGAATTCTGTGGTAGCTAGACGGTGGCTTTGAACGGAACTGGTTTATGAAAACATATGTAGAACATTTAGTTCTAAAAGGGAACAAGGAAAGTCAATGAAAACATACCATTCACTGGCAAGATCCCACCGGCACCTAAACTACCAATTCCACCATAACCTACAACCAGCAAAGGCAAAGTCTTGATAAAAATAATCAAACTGCTGTAACAAAAATAAGTGGTTCCCTAGGATGGTCAAGCTTAACATATTCTTAGTATAACACAGACACACTTAACTGCATTTAAACTGTGCTTTAGAGAAGGAACTTTATAGATTATGAAGTATTTGACTTCATTTTTTATCTAACTTATGCATGCCATCAGTGACCTGACACAGCCTAGGATTAGCACTGCAATTTAGTCAAAGACTAGGTTTAGTTATTTTACTAAAAGCATGCCTACTATTATCTGTTTAAATTTGACTGTTCTTTATGACTGATTAGTGGTTTGTGTACTTTTTGCAGATTTCAGCCTTCCTGCAGTTCCTCCAGGTCCTCCAGTTCCTATTCCTGCACCTCCAGGCAGGAGACTACTGCTTCCAGGCAAAAACCCAGTTCCCAGTGTCACTCCAAGCCCTCCAACTCCACCTGGGCCTCTAGTGTCACTGCCGTAACCTGAAGAAGAAAAATACTTTTTTAATTAGTACATAGAAGCATATATTTATGTCTTCATTATTTTGTATTGTACTGGTGCCAAGTACACAGTGCAAAGATACACCTAAAAGAGAATTTGGAGATGATGAATAACCTTTGGGTGGTTTAACTGTTCCGGTGCCAACTCCACCTGGCCCTCCTCCGACTCCACCTGGACCTCCTCCTACCCCACCTGGACCACCTCCGACTCCACCTGGACCACCACCGACTCCACCTGGACCACCTGCGACCCCACCTGGACCACCTCCGACTCCACCTGGCCCTCCTCCGACTCCACCTGGCCCTCCTCCGACTCCACCTGGCCCTCCTCCGACTCCACCTGGACCTCCTCCGACTCCACCTGGACCACCACCGACTGCACCTGGCCCTCCTCCGACGCCACCTGGACCACCTCCGACCCCACCTGGACCACCTCCGACTCCACCTGGACCACCACCGACTGCACCTGGCCCTCCTCCAACTCCACCTGGCCCCCCTCCGACTCCACCTGGCCCTCCTCCGACTCCACCTGAACCAGCAGGAGTTTCACCAGGTATTCCACTGACACCACCCGGTCCAACTCCAGTTCCATGTGGACCTCCACCAATAATGCTTGGAGTATCCCCGCGTCCGGCTATCACACCACCTCCACTACCTAGAGTAAACACATCAATAATCCACTGCATGTTCTGGTATTACTAAAACTGAGAAAGCACAAGCAAAAGTTACTGACTATAAATGACATGCCAAGCTGCTTGAGAATTTTGGTTTCAAAGTATTTGTCAGTATGTGTCACTGGTAGCGTTGATTGGAATACCTGGGGGTTTGGCTCCTGGTAGACCCTCACCAATTCCACCTGATCAAGACCATATTTTAAAAGTTATTTGATCATACCTCATAGAATAGTACCAATTATAACCACAAGGAACATTGTACAAATGGATTCTTAGGTCTGGATGTAGGTGTAGTCTGCTCACTTTTGTATTACAGCTAACACCAGCAACTAATGAAGGGATTGATATTTTAGGTATTTGTTTTAATTAATTTGTAGGTATTTTTGTTAATACAATCATTATTAGGTAGTCCATGATGTGGGTACCATGGTCCACAAATGGCATTGTATTATTTTAGTCTCCGTGATACTGTTGATATACTTCAACCCAAATATCTCTTTCTTATTCATGATGCACCATATACATACCCTTCCCACTTTACTGTTGCACTGATGTATTGTCTGCTTACTGTATTGTCTCAACTTTACTTCTTATTCTCACAACTGTCCCACTGCTATATTGCTATATTGTATATTTATTGTATTGTTTCAGATTTACATTGCTCTCACATTACTGTCAAACTGCGTTATTGTCTATGTATTGTATTGTTTCTATCATCCCTTTCACTGTGTTCAGTGTTGCTTACAGCCTCCTGTGCAATAATCATACTTATAGCGCAATACTCATCACACCAGAAGGTTAACATCCCATTCATACTATAGTGTTACATTATATTACTGTTACATTGTTGTGGTGTCTATTTATTGTGCTGTCTTTGTTGTTTCTCTTGTGTTTTGCTCTCTGTTGAAAGTTGAATGTTGCACCGTGGAAAAATGTCTTACCACACTATGTGTGTGTTCCCAGCTGCTCATGACAATAAAGTAACCTTGTACCATATCTGGTCATTTTCAAACTGATTCTTAATATTTTTATATTATTTTCCATTCAAACATTAGACCTAGGTGTGTTGGCACAGCGAAGAATTCTCAGGAAATCTGTGTAAGCAAGCTAACATGCTATACTCAGTTTATTTAGATTTTTTAAAATATTATTTGAAGATAATTTTATCGATGCCAAAGATCCTATTTACACCACTGCCACAAATTCGTCATTACCTATAGTAGTGACAACAGAGAGAACACAGACCAGCATGCTTTTGATTTTTCTCACCTCCAGATGGAGCTCAACACATTGAATGATCCATAAACAGTAAATACTCATACTCACCAATGCTTGGTTCAGCTATAAAAACAAAAAGAGAAAAAGGATTACTACTCATATTGTACAGTCCATGTGTGTGCATGTAAACATGACAGGCTTGATAGAGAACTGGGTAGCCATACAAATTCACAAATGTTTTTTCACTGTTTTTTTTGTCTTTAAATAGGAAAAAGTCGTACTTTCTGCCGTTGGCACTCCTGTCCCACCTGCACCAGGCGAAGGGTGAAAGGTTAGTTTGACAGCAGACAAAAAATTTTCTATTCAACTTTCTGTCAAGAGAGGCTGAAGTACAAACCTGGAACTGAACCAGCTACATCTGGAATTGGGATAAAAATAAAAACTATCAATACTTAGAAGCATTGATGAAGAAGACTGAGCTTAATGCAGCTCTTGAGTTGTTCAAATTTTATTGTGCTCACTGTTTAAGTCAGCAGAGATGGTAAACTGCAACTATGACTAACTTTGAAATCATGTATGGTTGTGACCATATGTTTTAGTGAATCATAATGCAGAGCACAGTTTAAGTGTGGCTGTACAACTACAGGATTAGTATAGATCATAACAGGGTTTTATTTTAAAAGCAATACCTGGCTTTCTACCAGCTAAGATGGGTATTCCTGTTCCAGCAACTCCATCAAACCCATCTCCTACAATGGGACCACCACTAGCTCCTACGTTTAGAAAACAAGGCACATATAACTTCAAACAGATGTTCAGCCGATAACTATATATGGGACTTTTAATGTTTAACATTTATAAAAATATTGTTTTGAATGATGATTCTACCTTCACCTGGAGAACCTCCAATGGAGCTTCCAGATCCCTCTATTGCTCCACCTGGCTCTCCTGTATGACAGAGAGTACTCATTCCAAGTCATGTTTGTAAAAGTTATAAGAGAATGAAGATCAGAAAAGAAAAAAATATCTTACCTAACTTTGGTGCTTTAGTACCACCTGGATACAAAACAGTTTTTGAATTTGAGATCAATTCAGCAAATCCATAATTACATTTGACAATACTGGACCAAAGTCTTATGAATACCATGTAACATTTATTAAAAACGTTTCTGTGTTACTAACCTGGTTGTTCTCCAGTGCCATTACCTGACCCAGCACCAGGCACAGCTTAGCAAAGAAAAACACAAGGAAGAGAATTAAAACATTGTCTGTGTCTTGTTTTTAGTTGTATTCTAATTTAACACAGTTTTCTTGTTTCTATTTTCTAAGCTTTACCTCTATCAACCCCTGTTCTGGTTCCCTGATCTGTGGAAGTGGCCGGTGTGCTGCCTGAAGCAACAGCTCCTCCTTGTGTAACTCCTGCGGCCATAATAAAAATGTATCTTTGGTAGGATCTGGTGATCCTACCAAAGATTTACAGTCATGTAAAATATATCATTTTATGAGCAGGAAGAAACCCCTAAATATACCCACTATATTTATCTGCTTTGCTTCCTGTGACTGGTACACCTCCAGGCCCACCTACAATGCCCAAAATATCAATCAGTTAAAATGTAATGTTTAATTAGCCAGTAACCTACTATAAACAGTTCATTTTCCACATCATTTAAACATTTCATAATTTCTATAATACTTAATTATCACCTGTCCCAGTCCCTCCTGTGACTCCTCCACCAACTCCAGGCACTGACCCTGCTCCCCCTAAAACACTTCCAAATCCTGGTTGACCTAGTTGAAGGAGATGAATACTTACCAGTGTTTATGACACTTCAACCTTTTGAACATACTAATAAAGAGGTCCTATCACATGTTCTTACCATACTTTGGTGGTTTTGCTCCAACTCCATATCCTGAAAATTATGAAGAAGTGGATATTTAGATCCCAATGTGTCTCATGAATGTATTATAAAACTCCTCCAGCTTGTCACATGTCTTGCTAAGTTCTCAGAAACCTACCTCCATAGCCCCCAAAACCTGGCACACTACCAGGGACTCCACCCAGGCCAGCAGATCCAGCACCAAGACCACCTCCAAAGGCCCCCGGCAAAACAGCTATACAGGTCAGGAAATAGATCAGTCTATAACCACTTCAGACAGAATATGTTGTTAAACGGCAAGATATGATGTAGCTTATAGTCCCATTTGCAAAACAGATATAATTGCTTTCAACAGTAACACTGTGAACAAATTGGAAAACTCTTCTTCAGGTGGTCTGCTCACCACCAGGTCCAGTGCCTGGTACTACACCAGTTCCAGAGACAGGTACCCCTCCTGTTCCTAGTGGTCCTCCAGTGCCAGGAAGACCTGTAAAACCAATTAAACAGTGTTGGTGGACAAAAAAGACTATGTAGACAATTTTGAAGTTTTACACTAGTTGGCATGAATCTCTGAGTGAAATATACCAGAGATTGTGAAGTTCTAGTGTGTATGTAAGTGTTATTGAGGGTTTTTCAAATTCTTAGGAAAAATGTACACACTATGAGCAGACACTTGCTCATCCATTGTTTTTTTCTGAAATCAAGGAAAAGATAATAGAGTACTTGTCCATTTAATGCAGGAACAGATCATACTCATTTGGGCTTTACACTAAATGTTGAAACACTGCTGTAAGGATTTTATTTCATTCAGCCTCAATAGCATTAGTGATGTTGGATGATTAATTCCGAATCCCAAATGCTACTTCAGCTCAACTCAAAAGTATTCAATGGTGTCAAAGGTATTCAACCATCTGTTCACAGAATGACAAAACCACTGCCTGGGAATACCTGGGAGCAACATACTTTTATTCCTGCAACTTAATTCCTGTGTCAGCAATGGGTTCACCATAAAGTAGCTGAATTTACTATTTATAAAAGGTTTCTGGATACTTTTGGACATATAAGGTATAAGAATGTAACCTACATGTAGCTTTGGTCAACAATGCCCATGATAATGTTGTTTCATTTTGCTTAATTTAACAACATATGTGTCAAGGAAGTAAACCTATAGTGTATGTATTAAGAGATATACCATATTTAGCTGCTTTAGAGCCTGGTCCATATCCTGTCAGAAACAAAATATGTGATATTCAAGGTTATTATTTTTTTTATCAAGTCAGTGAAAATAATTAAGGAACAAAGTACCAAAAGTCCATTTTGCAATTTTGAGATTACCCCCAGTAACTGGAAGCCTTCCTCTTGCTCCTGTTCCCCCAGGTATACCACCTGTCCCAAGTCCATATCCTGCCCCAGGACCAAGCCCAGTGCCTTGGGTATATCCTCCAGAAGGTCCTGTCCCAGCCCCTAGTCCTCCAGCAGGTCCTGTTCCAGCCCCTAGTCCTCCAGCAGGTACTGTTCCAGCCCCTAGTCCTCCAGCAGGTCCTATTCCAGTTCCTAGTCCTCCAGCAGGTCCTGTTCCAGCTCCTAGTCCTCCAGCAGGTCCTGCCCCTATACCATATGGTCCACCTACACCAAAAGTTGGTGCCCCTCCACCACGTCCTGGACATTGGTTTGGGAAAACATAAATATAAGATGTCAGATGTGTTGCAAATTTCACAATAGAAGCTACATTTGCAATGCAAAAGCAAAAAAAAACCCTCCTACCATATTTAAGTGCCTTTAATCCACTGGGATATGCTGCATATGAGAAATTAAAGTCATTATAAATGTAACAACAACCTTACAGATCCAGAAGCCAAATTTGATTAAGAGGTTAATGATGCACATGTGTAACATTTGGTACCTGCAAAGCCGCCACCAGGTAGTCCACCTGGTCCATAGCCACCACTAGGTACTCCACCTGGTCCATAACCACCACCAGGTACTCCACCTGGTCCATAGCCACCAACTGGTGCTGCTCCAGTTCCAGTTCTGCCAGTTGGGGATATTCCAGCTCCAACTCCACCAGCTGGTACTCCTGGTCCTAATTCACCACCAAGTACACCTCCAAAGCTCCCTGGCAGTCCTGTTCCACCTGCTCCACTTGGGAGGCCTGTTGGAGCAAAATGTTTGCTGTGCACAAACGTCTCAGAAGTGGAACTACATTTTACACAGACGGAACTGGAATTCTGCCAAATTTCATATTCTTCTTACCATATTTCCGTGCTTTGGCTCCAATATATCCTACAACATAAAAAAGATCACATAAGTGCAGCACTGTAGCATTTTCAGCAATTTTTCATATTGCAGCTATTTTTCATATGCCTTCAACATACTCATAGCAGACCTATTTACCTCCAGGCCCAGTGCTAGGTAGACCCCCAGGTCCAAAGCCAGCACCAGTCATGCTGCCTGGAACACCACCAGATCCCACTATTTGTGCTTGTCCACCTCCTGGTAGACCTAGATGAGTCAAAAAATTACACTGATTTTAATTTCAATGTTGAAATGCTGTACTTATAGCCGGTTTAAAAATCCTCTCCATGCAATCACACAATAGTGAAACTCAGTACATAAACTGAACGAAAGGTTTCGTGTGTAAGTTTTCATGGAAATCCTTATTGCATAACACTAAAACCAAGGCAATGGAACAGCAAACATAAATCAATAGTCTAATTGTAATAATTCAACATTATTACCTCCAGTTCCGGTAACAGGCAGTCCTCCAGTTCCTGGCCCTCCACCAGGCAGGCCTCCAGCACCCCCACCAGGTAGACCACCAATTCCTCCAACTCCACCAGGAGACACAGCACCTGGAAAAGCTCCAGCGCCTAAAGCTCCACTAGCACTTCCAAGCTGACCTAAGGGAAAAAGTGATCAACAAACAGTACAGATGAACTTTTTAAAGTTTCTTGTGGGTCAATTGGAATTCAGGTGTCATGTCAGTTACAGTTGCTTTACTAAGCAGAATGTATTTTAAGCTATAAACAAAAGTGACTGTTCTGTCATACATAAACACACCACAGCACACAGTGTGAAATTCTTCCTCTGTATTTAACCCAGTCACCAAGTGAAGCAGCAGGCAGCCAGGAACACAGCACCCAGGGAGCAGTGTGTGGGGAGGGTACCTTGCTCAAGGGTACCTTTTAGCAGCATTTAAGAGTCTTGGGAATCAAATCCATGACTTTCTGATCACAGGGCGAACACCCTAACCACTAGGCTACCAACTGCCCATTACTGATGTTTCTAATATGGACATCACCCTTTTTTCACTTAAGCCATGCAGAAGAATTTATTTGCAGAAAAAGTGATTTTTACCATATTTTCGAGCTTTGGCTGCAGCATATCCTGAAACGTAGGAACAATTTATCATTATACAAAAATAAAGATCATTTGCAATTTCACAAACTGAACAATATGAGCAAGCTACCTCCGGCCCCAACTCCAAGTCCATATCCAGGAACTCCAGCTCCAGTCCCACCAACTCCGAGTCCATATCCAGGAACTCCACCAGTTCCAAGACCACCAACTCCGAATCCAGATCCAGGAACTCCACCAGCACCAAGACCACCAACTCCGAGGCCAGATCCAGGAACTCCACCAGCTCCAATTCCACCAACTCCAAGTCCAGATCCAGGAACTCCACCAGCTCCAATTCTGCCAACTCCAAGTCCAGCTCCAGGGACTCCACCAACACCTGTTCCAACACCAGAGCCAGGGAGCCCACCAGTTCCAATGCCTGTGGCTAAAAGATCATAAGCATAAATTTCAAATATATTTCTTATTAGAAGCTTTTAAAAAATAATCGCTTATGAAGTTTGATGTTTCCATTAAAATCATGCTTTTCAATTTTTTTGTGAAATAACAATTACAGCGTTTGGCAGGCGCTTTAATCCAAAGCGACTTCCATTCGCAAACTACAGGACAGCCTCTCTGGAGCAACTTGGGGTTAAGAGTCTTGCTCAGAACCCAGTGGAGGTATGCTGAAGGTAGGATTAGAACCCATCCTACCCACTAGGCCACCACCACCCATAATTTATATAATTTAAATTATTTTTATTTTCCTTACCATACTTTCGTGCTTTTGCTCCTATTCCTGGTAAGAAACAGGACAAGTGTTATTACAGACCATAATGCATTTTTGGGGGATTAAGTGTAACCAGTGGCAAACACCTGTACACTGAACTTACCTCCAGGATAAAGACCACTTCCTCCAGGTATGGAACCAACACCAGAAACCCCACCTGCTCCAGGTACAGCACCAACACCTGGAACGCCACCTGTTCCAGGTATGGCACCAACACCAGGGATACCACCTGCTCCAGGTACCGCACCAACACCAGGGATACCACCTGTTCCAGGTATGGCACCAACACCAGGGATACCGCCTGCTCCAGGTACAGCACCAACACCAGGGATACCGCCTGCTCCAGGTACAGCACCAAAACCAGGGATACCGCTTGCTCCAGGTACGGCACCAATACCAGGGATACCACCTGCTCCAGGTACGGCACCAACACCTGGGATACCACCTGCTCCAGGTATGGCACCAATACCAGGGATACCGCCTGCTCCAGGTATGGCACCAATACCAGGGATGCCTCCTGCTCCAGGTGTGCCTCCAACACCGAGTGTGCCACCAATACCAGGTACCCCTCCAGCTGCTGCTGGAAAATTGACAATCCTTGAACATTCTTGAAGATCTGCAATATTCTTTCTTCAGTTTTTCAGCATGAAATACTTAACTTACCATATTTAGCAGCCTTAGCCTGAGATTTTGCTGAGCCAGCTCCTGAAGGGTATGTAAAGTGAAATGATAAGAATAAATATAGAAATGATGCATAGTCATGACTTTAATTTTTGCATTTTACTTCACATTGATTAATCTGCTCAACATAAAAAGTATTAAGTTCATAAAGCATAATAATACCTCCAGACTTTGGTGTAATGAGAGGGTAACCACGGAACACCCCCGGTAGCTGCTGACCTATAAAGCTCCCACGGCCACCTATATAAAAAAACACCTTTTGTTTTCATATGTCCAGGCCTCTTATAGTTTCCTTTGTATGTAATTGTTAACGTATTCACCATTGGCTCCAAGAGCTCCTTGACCAAGCTGGGCTACAAGAGGATAAGTCAATAATCAGATTACAACAGACTACTAAGCAGAAAGATTGTCTATTCTATAGCTTTGATAGATTGAAACTCACAAGTTTGCGATCCTGTAGCCACACCTGGCAAAACTCCTTGGCCACCAAAACCTATGTGAGAGAACATTTTTAAAATGTCTCTTAATGTGAAAAATGTCTGAAATATAATGAAGCACTTCAGCAGTACACTCACCTTGTCCAGGGACAATACCACCCTGGTACAAACCTGGAACCCCTATGCCTAATTGAAAAAAAACAAACAAACAATAAAAAGACAGCATTTTCCATTTACATGCTGAGTTCCTAAATGAAGCAGATGCATAATCACCTGGCACTGGTGTTTTACCAGGCTTGCCAATTTTTCCAGTTTTGAGTCCAGTCACTCGTGTCCCGGTTTGCGGAAGAACAGGGCCTGTAGGGCCAAGAGGATTAGAGGAAGACATTTAATATGGATATATAAATTTAATAAAGCAAACAGTAGTACAAGAGGCATGTTCTTGAAGCTACCTCCAGCACCACCAACTCCGGCTCCTGATGGGCCAACTCCTGCTCCACTTGGGCCAACTCCCACTCCACCTGGGCCTATTCCAGCACCACCCGGGCCAACTCCAATTCCACCAGGGCCGATTCCAGCACCACCCGGGCCAACTCCTATTCCGCCAGGGCCGATTCCAGCACCACCTGGGCCAACTCCAATTCCACCAGGGCCGATTCCAGCACCTCCCGGGCCAACTCCAAATCCGCCAGGGCCGATTCCAGCACCTCCCGGGCCAACTCCAAATCCGCCAGGGCCGATTCCAGCACCACCCGGGCCAACTCCAGTTCCGCCAGGGCCAATTGCAGCCCAGCCTGGGCCAACTCCAACTCCACCAGGGCCAACTCCAGCACCTCCAGGACCAACACCTGTGCCACCAGGACGGATACCTGTGCCACCAGGTGTGATTCCTATGCTGCCAGGTCCAATCCCTGTGCCTCCAGGACCAAATCCAACTCCACCAAGGGTTCCTCCAGGTCCTAATGTGTATATTGTATGTGTTGTAATTTTATAATGTATTAATATTTATAGACTTTGATACTACAAATCTCTCCCAATCACTAAGAAATGTTATTTTAAGATGTCATTTTAATGCTTTACCTGCTTTTCGTGGTTTTTGGACAGCTCCAGCATATAGCCCTCCAGGACCACCAACACTGCCATATCCACCATAACCACCTGAAAGCAGGGAGCGATTCAGGATTACATTGCACTGCACATTGTGTCTTGAATATTGAATTTTAAATCATATTTGCTAACAAAATGTAGATTATGTAAACACAGACCCATTGGAATCTCACTGCATAAATAGCAAACCTTTTGGGATTTTTTTGGAATTTAGTAGATCCAATTTTATTCAAATTTTTGATGATTAAAAGAAATTAAAGTTGTTTACCTGTTCCTACTCCACTGGGACCAAAACCTAGGCCAGCCCCTCCTGGACCAACTCCTCCTGGTCCAAATCCACCTGGACCAATTCCTCCTGGACCAACTCCTCCTGGAGCAAGTCCACCTGGACCAATTCCTCCTGGACCAACTCCGCCTGGAGCAAATCCACCTGGAGCAATTCCTCCTGGACCAACTCCGCCTGGAGCAAGTCCACCTGGACCAATTCCTCCTGGACCAACTCCGCCTGGAGCAAGTCCACTTGGACCAATTCCTCCTGGACCAACTCCACCCAGACCAACTCCTCCTGGACCTACTCCTCCTGGTCTAATTCCTGTGCCAGTTCCACCCTGGCCCAAACCTCCACCAACACAAAAAACAAAATAGTTGAAATTAATGTATTTTGGCTATATTAGATTAAAGCAATATATTTAATGGTCATAGTATATTGTTAATGATTATCATGCTCTCCTGTGTACAACACAGTTATACACCACTGACCTGGCTTTGGAGGTTTTCCACCAATACCTAAAAACAGAAACAGAAAATAGTGCAGACTGGAAAGAAGCTGTTATATACATTATCTGTAGTAAATTCTGCAAAACCAAGTGCAAAACTTTGATATTGTACTATATTTTACCCCAACAGTAACAGTACCTCATTTGTCAACTGGATCTGATCTGTTTGCACAACTTAATGTTTCCTATTAAAATGTAAGAATCCTCTTTACATATACATGTAAAGGAAAAATCTGAGCTAATCAGTTTAAAAAAGGAATACACTTTCAGTTTTGACTAAGGTAGATTTATATGTTTTGCAAAATCTGCCTGCCGGAGCTTTGATCCCTACTCATAAATTATTCAAGAATTAATCATTCACTTGAGTCCATATAGCTTTGGACCAAACTGCAGTGAATGTGGATTTTTAAAATTAACTCGTGATTTTCTCCTGAAATTTTATTGCAATTCTATGTACTTTGGAACTACTCATTGGTAGTTAGGATACCAGATCAACATCTCTAACCTCTTCCAAGTCCAGTAGGACCAATTCCACCAGTTCCAAAACCACCAGGACCGACTCCTCCTGGTCCGAGACCACCAGGACCGACTCCTCCTGTTCCAAGACCACCAGGACCGACTCCTCCTGTTCCGAGACCACCAGGACCGACTCCTCCTGTTCCAAGACCACCAGGACCGACTCCTCCTGTTCCAAGACCTCCAAGACCACCAGGACCAACTCCTCCTGTTCCAAAACCACCAGGACTAACTCCTCCTGTTCCAAGACCACCAGGACCCACTCTTCCTCCACCAGTAGTGCCTGGTCCTCCACCAGTAATGCCTAGTCCACCAAAACCCAGCCCAGTGCCCACACCTCTCCCTGCATATCCTGGTGAAAAATTGACAAAGTATTTTACAGTTGGCTCTGCAAATGAAAACATCAGTTTCTTAGAAATATAATAAACTGTTCCTCACCTGTCTTTCCAGGTTTGCTAATTCCTATTAAAATGTAACAACTTAAATGATCAGTCAGATAACCAGGAAACATGAGAACAACAGAATCTAAAGGATTTTTACTATGCAAACATTTCCTTATCATGTCCGAGACCTCCTCCCCCCAAGCCAGTACCGGTGCCTGAACTAATAAGACCAAGCCCTCCAGGTCCTACAACTCCAGGCCCAAATCCTTCTGGTCTGAGGCCAGTGTCTCCTAGAGCACCACTGCCAGGTCTGCCAGTGCCAATACCCTGAGCACTAAATCCTAACTCTATAGAAAACATGAATGTGTCAACAACAGAAGTTTAATTATAAATTAAAGTACAATCATAACAATAAACTATGCCATGGTAGGCCTGAATGCATTTTTATTAGATATCTGTATTTGGCAAGTACAAAGAAGCATTGTTAGTTGCTGTGGTTGTGTCTGGTCTTACCTGTTTTAGGAGGCTTGACAGCAGCTCCTGGTTGAAATACCCACAGACAAAGATAGAGAGGGATAAGTGTTAAAGAGCAATAATGATCTGATAGATAGGGAAAATGTCCAATAGAGTATTGCTTGTGTTTCACAACCAACAGCATAAAGGCTCAAACTGAAAGTTTATTTTGTAAACATGAAGAATAGTTTATATTTACACAGAATATTGAGATGTACATTAAGAATACAGAGTTTATTGAATAAGATAATAATGATGCCTGGATGAAAATGCCTAGTGAAATGGAATGGTTTAACCTGTTTGAGGAAGTCTACTTCAGAGAAGGTTGTGAAAGTTAAAGCTGAAGCATGCTATGAACAGTAGTTTGTAAAGAAGACTAATTTAATTCAATGTATACATTAGCCTTAAGCATTGGGCAGCCATTCCTGAGATGCCTGATTTAGCAAACAGAGAGGGAGAGAACACCAAGTCTTACAGACCATAAAGCACAACTTTCTTTGGTGGCACTGCTCAGGAGCTACCAACATTTCCTACTCTTAACCTCTTAGTAAGAAACTGAGAGAAGGTAAATGGTTTGGAAATGTGTTTCAGTCTGTTTTAGCCTTTATAAATATTTCTGTGTTTGTTCAAAAATGTACCTTATATAGAAGCTAATTGATACTGTAGGTGATACAACTTTCTCTGGTAAATCTTATAGGTAATCATACCTGTTCCAAGACCTCTGGTGCCTCCTGGCCCAATACCACCTGGACCTACTGCCCCTGGTCCAATACCCCCTGGGCCAATTCCTCCTTGTCTAATACCCAATGGACCAACTCCTCCTGGTCCAATGCCTCCTGGACCAATTCCTCCAATTCCAAGGCCAGTACCCACACCACTAGGACCAAACCCAACACGACCACCATATTCTGTAATTAAATGCTATCCATTATTCTAAATATGTCATGATGCTGTATATGTCTGCTGATTCCTAGCAATCAAGGTCAGTTGATCAGTTGCTTACAGTTACAATTACAAACCTGATTTGGGGGGCTTTACACCAGGTCCTGAGGATGAAAGAACCAATAGGGACAAGAAAAATTCACCAAACTTGCGTTTTATGTAGCCTATTGACAAAATAACGAAATATATTTTTTCAGAATTCACACCTACCCGCTCCAAGGCCCAGCCCACCAACACCTAGTCCACCCGTTCCAAGACCTCCAGTTCCAAACACTCCATTGGCTGGAGCCCCTGCTCCAAGGCCTGTGCCATAACCGCCTGGCCCAGTTCCTCCTGGACCAAGACCAGTTCCAACTCCTGGCCCTCCGAATCCAGCTCCTACTCCACCAGGACCTACAACATACAGCCTCCATGAATGAGTACTTTTGTCTTACTTTTACAAGTATTTTGCCTATTCTGTTAAAAACTGGGCTAGAAAATATTTTACTGCCAAAAATCACAAAGATAAAATGTAATGGGTGTTACTAACCTCCTGTCTTCCCTGGCTTGTAACCACGGATGCTGCCTGTTATTGCTGATAAAAATGGAATGAAAATGTATAATGGTTTACTTAATAATGTTAAGAGTTTTTTTAATTCTCAGAAGCTGATTTTCACTGTACCTATTTTCAGTTTTGTTATTTTTTATCCAGTAAATGTCTGAATTAAAAAATCAGGCATCATAGTTAACTAGTTATAACATTGTTAGGAAGTACAATGATCCCCATTGTGGAACGCCCTCCTTGAACATCTGAGGATAACACAATCCACTGACTGCCTTAAAAAAGGACTTAATCATTTCTTTTTAATAGAATTTACCCTTAAAAAGGATTATAAGCTCTTTTTAATTTAATTGACCTATTGTTTGATTTTTATTTCTGGATAACTTTTAATTGAAGCATTTTCATTTGGGTTTACATGATTTTTATAATAATTAATTCACTTTGTAGCACTTTGAGATTTGTGTCAAATGAAAAGTGTGTATCAATTAAAATATATTATTATTGTTATTATTATTATTATTAATAATATTATTATTATTATTACATATGTGCCAAACAAAATCTTTAATCTTAGCTGATTTTTGTTTTCATAAGTTTTATATGTGTTTATCATTTCATATTTTCATAGGATTAGAATCTAAATCTAGTCCCTACAAGCTTTGTGCTCATTTTAAAAGAAAATATCTACCACCTCCCGGTCCAGTTCCAGCTCCTGGTCCAGTTCCAATTCCAGGTCCAATTCCAAGTCCACCTCCAGGACCAGTACCCAGGCCTGGACGAATTCCAGTCCCTATGCCTGCAGCACCAAGTCCTGTTCCAACACCCCCTGTAAGACCAGTTCCAGTACCAAGTCCAGTTCCAGGTCCAAAGCCAGTCCCTAATCCAGCTCCAGCTCCTCCTCCTGCCGCTGGTATGTAGACTCCTGCAGTACAGAACAACAAACACTCATAGAGACCTGAGATGCTTCAAAAGGCATTCAGGGTGATGATGAGTCACATGGAATTTGTACATATGTGGACTAGTGTGGGCGCATGAAACATGAAACAGGTAGTATAAAGTTTAAACAATGTCTGCTCATTACAGAGCACATGGTCGAGTGAAACACAAGACTAGTCCTTAGAATTTTCACCTGCAACATCTTTTAAAGTTGATGTCCTTCAAAGAATGCTTTAAAAGGGAATTTAAGCTGGGCAATTGTAATGAGACTAATGACATAAGAGTAGAAAAACTACAATAAACAAGTGTAATAAAATGATCCAAGGTGAGCAACACATAGGTTGTTACTAGATATATAATGTTGTCAGTTGTGAACTTTAGCTACATATGGTCCTTTAAGTGTAGATTCTGTTTGATATCTCAGCATATTCATATAGTTTACCGATGATTGCAACTGTACGACCTAAATTGTATGTTTTTTTTGGCAAAAGGCTCTCAGACTTGTAACTGCAAACCAATCATCCATTGAAAACATTTTTTCTTTCTTTTATGTTTTGTTCGTAAATTTTGCTTCTGGTGTTTAGAATACCAAATTAAATTGTAATTTAAATAGTCTTTAATTAGAAATATGCAGTACAACAACATAAATTCTGCATTAATTTTATAAACTGAACCCATTTGTAAAAATGCATCAAAATTAATTTACACAACAGAAAAATACACAAACTAGATTACAAATAAAACTGAATTAGATGATACAGTCCACCTCTGTCTCTCCCTTTTATCATGTACCTGGAGGACTGAAATCTAAGAAACCTTCAACTAATGGTTACTAATAAAGTAAAAATAATGTATATACAGTTTGACAAAATCACTATAATATGATTACACAAACTGAAATTTCAGGTTAGTTATTATTAATTTCAAAATTAATTCTTATTCTTATTCTAATTATTAATTAAAAATGGCTCCTTTAACCAACATTTGAAGGGGGGGCATCTAAAACAGAAGTCCAAAAGTCGAGTCGCACATTTTTTTAATACTGCAAAACACACCTTTATTTATATCCCTGAAAACTCAAAAGTAAACCCAAAACTGTCAAACATCAATGCATAAACAGCCTACAACAGCACTCCTTAATGTACCACTTAAAATTGCTTTACCACTACCTGCTAGCAGAGATTGAATACACTGAAATAAAATGAAGTATTTTAAAATAAAGTAAAATAAAGCAAGCATGGCCTGATTCTAGAAAAATCACCTCAGTAATGGTGAACTATGGAGAACTGTAAGTGGAGGATGCTGTATTTCAGCTTGGAAGGTTTGAAGAAGAGAACATGTCTGAGATGAAGCAGGAGACAGCTTACCTCCTTGAAGTGAGGGTCCACACACAGCCAGCAGGACAAATGCTTGCAAAAGCAGCACAGCCTTCGTCTTTGCCATCCTGCTCTGCAATGTCCCTCTGCTCTCCCAACCTGGGGGTTTTATCCCCTCAAAAGCTCACAGCTGTACACACACATCTTAAAAAAAAGAAGTAAAATGGGGGTGGGATATGGATGTGTGTGTGTGTGTGTGTGTGTGTGTGTGTGTGTGGGATTGTTTGAATGAAGGTAATAATATGGACCACTAATAAAAATGAGACTCCACATTGTGTATATTACACATGGGTCTACAAAGCAGCTTGTGTGTGTGTTTGTGTGTGTGTATGTGTGTGTGTGTGTGTGTGTGTGTGTGTGTGTGTGTGTGTGTGTGTGTGTGTGTGTG
>JBBJLS010085459.1:0-23615 GCA_037577275.1 Bryconaethiops microstoma
TACACAAAGTGTATAAGCATAAAATACAACAATACAATATGATATACAATCTAAATATATAGAAAATGAACAAGTAATGAAGAAATGGTAAAAACAGGGTTCTAAGGGCTTTTTCTTTGTGGAGTGTAAATATACTTTCGGTCATCATTGTGTCGTAACTGATTCATAATCATAAACCGTGATATAATCACCTTACTTCATTATACTGGTTCTACACAGCAGATATTGTCACAGGAGTCCGGATCAACAGTATCTCATAGTATAACTTTTGAGCGCAGTCTCCTGTGTATTATTAAATCAATATGCATATAACTTCAAATACAGCTTTTGCACATATGTACATGTACCAAAGTACACATGCATATAGTAGGGACCATCTTGGTGAGGTGGATACATATATAAATGAATGATACATCCATCCATCCATTATCTGAGTCACTTATTAACTAGGGTTGATGGAGCCTATCCCACCACTCATATGGCAAAAAGCAACACAGACAGGTCACCAGTCCATTGCAGGGCAGACACACAGACAATCTAGGGGCAGTTTAGCATCTGTCGGCTGTGCACGTCCTAGGACTGTGGGAGGAAACCAGAGTACCTGGTAGAAACCCACGCAGACACAGAGAGACCATGCAAACTCCTCACAGAAAGGACCCTCATCCACCAAAAATGAGGACCCTCAAGGAAAGACCCTTAAACGCAGACCTCCTCAGGACAGAATTAGTAAATAATGAAGTACCACTATAGGAATGAGTTGTGCAAATCTGACAGGTTGTATTGGTAAATTGATACATTTAACCTAAACTGATGAATGATTTATAAGAATAAGATTTATAAGAATATTTCATATTGTTATTGGGATCCAATTTGCCAGAGCAATTATTTGTAGTGCTTTGTCTCGATAACCCTTGACGTCTTCCTGGCTAATCCAGCTGTCCTTCACAAGTTCAAATGGATAATCATTGCTATGAATCACAGCAGAAGATAAAAGCATTCATTTTAAATTATGCTAATTGGGAACAAAATGTTCCTTCATGGAAAAAAGGGCTAATGAAGAGGAATAATAAGCTACATTGTCCTGATATTTTGCCATTGCTAATTTCACTGCCTGAGACTTTGCTGAACCTCTGTTCTGGATTCACTGGAACACAATAGGTGCGATCCTTTTATGAGCACATATCTAGAATGAATGCTAAATGCATAATTGCACCCCGGAACCTCAAGCGGCATGAAATTCAAAACACCATTGTTCAAGACCTTTTCCGAATCACGTCTCCACTGAAGAAGAATCTACCTACGTTTGAGAAGTTTTATGTGTAATTCAAATAGTTTGGGAGCAATTTATAAAATTATAAATAATAAATAATACTTATGCATTGTTTGGTGACGGCTAAGAGAACAACGCAGCACCACAGCAACAAGGTCTCCCAGGCTGGCCATCAGAGGGATGATGCGCCGCAGCTATGAGGCCTCCTGAGCCACAGGAGTTTTCCTCTTGCCAGACGAGTGTTTTTCCTTTATTTATTTTTTGGGGGGAGGATGTTTAGCTTTTTGTTGATTATGTTTGTAAAGCATCCCGGGGATAAAGATAAGTACTATATAAATTAAACTTCTTCTGCTGCTTTTTAAATTATTTCCAACTTATTATTATACGTATATTTCTTCTTCTTCCTCTTCTGAATGATTTCTTCTTCTTCCTCTCCTCTTCTTCTTTAAGAATATTTCTTCCTCCTCTTAAATTAGATTTCTTCTTCTTCTTCTTCTTCTTTAAATACATGATAGACTTTTCAGCAAATCAGATATCAGCAGCACCTGAAAGCTTTTTAATGATCCATGAATATGAATATGTCAGTTTAATCCAGAGCTGTAAAGAAGCTTTCACCCTATGAGTTGCCGGCTAACAGACAAACGGCCTTACTCAAAAGTGTGTCGTGTTGATGTTTGACCAGAGTTTAAACAGGTTGGCTGAAAAATGAAACGCAAAGCGGCTCGTGGTGGTGATGACATTAAAACGTCAAACACAACCTGGCTCATTTTTGACTATGACAAAGCTGAGTCGGTTTATATCCCTGCCATGTGAGTAGTGTTTTCTGACAGTACAGCAGTCAAAAGTAAAGTAGCTGTGACTACCCGAAGGGAGAACAAGGAGTTGTTTTATTTATTTAAATAAATAAACATATTTTGATCACTCCATTGGCCCCATGCTGAAATCTTACCATTCTTCGTGAATATCTATTAGATAGCCAGGTGTGCACAGCAGCCCGGGAAATCCCTGCAGGGCCATTAAACCAAACAGGAATTTATTGGGATTTGTCGGAAATAAATGATTTTACGAAGCTCTGGAGAGAACACATGAATAGCCAAATGCAAAAGACACAACACAACTCATAGATTTCAGCACGGGGCCAATGGAGCGATCAAAATATGTTTATTTATTTAAATTAATAAAACAACTCCCTGTTTACATACGAGTTTACAATAATCATATTAATTATTGAGGCCTATAATTTCCAAGCACAGATTAAGCCCCTTGGACTGTGACACTAGATTAACTTTTAGTCACAGTTATTGCTGTTGATGACAAAAGCACGCTAAAATTTGGCGGTTACATTTTGCACATAGCTCTCAGAAGTGGACACAAAGCGGAATGTAAACTTTTGGTTCGTTTTAATGTTGTATGTGTGAGAGGCATAGTGGCCTTATGGGGCTTAACCCCCAAACCCCTTGCAACTGTCTTTGCTCTCTGTGTTACACTGACACAAACATTGTTCTTGCCATATTTCGTTGTGTATTCAGTAAATCAGGCTTCTCGGAGGTGGGTGCATGTTGTATTCTGTGCCTGCCTGATGTGAAAGCAGAAAAATCTATGCAAAGTGCTGTCACAGACCACCCTGATCACTTTTCCTGAAGTAACACACCTGGCTACTACAGGAACATTATATGGTGAATGTATCAGGGTTTATATATTCTATACCATGTAATAATGACCCTAGTATTTAATAATGTTCATATAAGAATCCTGTAGAAACATCCGTAGCATTACTATGAATGAAATGCAATAGTTATCTTGGGTAGTGTGGACTGCATGGCAACTCAGTTGGACTGCATGCGTCTAGTGTGATCACTAACTGTGTGTGAACTCAAAATATGAATGTCCCATTTAACAAACATGGCAAGTAAGTGATGGTCTACAGGAAAAAGACTTACTTTGATATACAGCCAAAATACTTTGGTCTATGCCAAAAAACCTTTCAGTAATAGGACTTTGATCTAGAGAGATTTTGGTCTACAGCAGCAATTCTCAAAGTCCGGAACTGCAAGTCATCCCGGACCCAGTCCACGCACCATATTAGGAATGCATTGACGCAACGCGATTAAGTGTATGTTTCAATAAATTATTAGTTTTGTAAAATATAACGTATTTTAGATTTTTACAGCAATTCTGGCCTGAGATTAACCGAAGCAATGTTGTCAGTTGATGCACGTATGACGCAACGTTGGCACGTTTGGTTTCCGGTTTGAATCGGGTAATGACACTCAGGCTTTGCAATCACATTAGCAAGTCCACTAAGGCTAACAGGCATTCACGTGCAGTCCTGCCAGCGCGAGCAAGCGAAATACCTGCGTCATTATAAGAGTCACCGGAGAAGGAGGTGTTATGTTCCGTCGCCACTTTATTTGTTGAGGCATGAAAGTAATTAAGTTAATCAAGGTTATTGTTAAATCCTTTCATAAAACTACAGTGCAAATTACACTTTACTGTCAAAAGTGAGAGTGGATTAGGTTCACAAGCAAACAATTATAGGCAAACAGCGCCATTTCTTTTGGTTGTATGTTGTAAGCAAATTTAATAAAAGGGATTTGCTCATCACTTGTCATCCCGGACCTTTGACTTTATTTAGAAATTAGACTTGGTACATTGAATGTAAAGTTTGAGAACTGCTGGTCTACAGTAAAAAGACTTACTTTGATATACGCCAGAAAGACTTTGGTCTATAAGACTTACTTAGGTCTATGGCAAAAAGACTTACTCTGGTCTACTGCAAAAAAGGTCTTCTTTGCCTAATTCCTGTAGAAAAAATGCAAAATATTACTTTTTCATTTATTTTTTATGTCGTAGTTTCTGCATGATAGTATGTGATTGCATTTAATTACTTTTTTAGCCATTTGACCCTATTAGATAAGAACTTGTTCGCTGGTGCCTTTTATTGTTTTCAGTCGTGGTTTAGTATAATAGGAAGAACAGGAAGTGTCTCATTATCTGGCTCTGATGCTACAGACTTGCCTCTTTTTAGACACTGCTTTTACTGTGTGCACCACTTCAGTTATGTCAAACCGAAGATAATTCTTTAATAAAAGGCTCCTTCTCCATATTACTTCTTTTTTGGTCAATGCTTGCAGCTAACATATCTAGACTAAAAATCTCTACTAAAGACTTTAGACTCAACTTAGACTCGCATAGACTGACATGTGGCCTTCTCCACTGCTCAGTGTTCAGCATGTGTTTGCCTCCGTCTAGCTGCTGTGTCCATTGTTAAGGGACATCCCTCAACAACATGTCTTTGAAACCCAACCTAAATTTATACCTTGTTTGGAAAGTTGAAGGAAATTTGACACAAAAACACCTCCCACCAGCCCATAGTTCAGAAGCGGAATCTGTAGTCAGCTGCATGGCCACACACTATGCATAGTCATCTCACATTTTGTGCCCCCTGTATGAGGAAGAAGAGTGCATTAGTTTTATCACAACATCAACTATGCGTTTAGGTCCCTGCTCCAGTTTTGGGTGCAAATCTGATTATGTGCAAAATTGGCGCAGTGGCCTATATATACAGTTTATGTCATGATAAAACTAAAATAAAAGGCTTTGTACATTGGGCACATTGTTTTTGTTTGTACGTGCAAATTATTAGCTTGTCCAATAAAATAGAGGACACAGTAGAGGAGCCCATTTAAAAGTTTCAACAAAATGTTCCAAGACAGTTTTGCCTTTTTTCAAATTTCTGACGTCTGGATTTTCCATATTGGCAACAGTACTTCTTTCAGGTATTTTGTCAGCTAAATAATGACTGTAGAACCCTTAGAACAGTGAAAGAGTGCTCGAAAAAGAAAGTTAAAAAGCAAACGACAGCAAACAAAACAGAAACAGACAGACAGGAAATATTCCACCCTTCCTCTTGTGCTCCTTGGAAAATAGCAAAGTCTGGATAGAAAAGCATGTGTGTATTTAAGTGTTGTGGTGCGTGGCTGGTTGTACAGCCAAAATACTTTAAATGGAGTGAATGTTAGAACGGGCGAAGTAGTAATGCTGAAGATGAACACGAGTGTTTCTCAACTGTTTTTCTCTCTTGGACGCTCAGTGTTTTGCTCTTTTGTAGCCAAATGTCCTGCTCATTTTTAACCAATGTCCTGCCAATTTTCAGTCCAATGTCCTTCACATTTTAGCCTAATGTCCTGCCCCATTTTTGCCCAAATATCCTGCACTTTTTAACATTGTCTTGCCTATTTGTAGCTCTGTGTCTGGCCCAAGATCCTATATGTGTTTTTAGGGGAAAGCAATAAATGTGCACGACACAGTGATCTAGTAAATCTTTTGTTTTTACAGAAATTCTACATTAATTCATTTACTGAGCTGCTTATCCTAACCAGGGTCATGGGGGTGCTGGTGCCTATCCCAGCACTTACAGAGTGAAAGGCACCCTTGACAGATCACAGTCCATTGCAGTGAGCAATTTAACAATAGTTTTAAAATGTCAAGCTATTTTAGTAACCTAGCCTTCATGCTCCATAATACCAGCAAGAAGGAGAAAACATCAGTCTCCTCAGTCTCCTCAAGCATGGATCTCAAGCATGCTCACTCCACCAGGAATACCAGTGTGTTCCTATAAACATCCTTATCAGGGGAGGTGTGGTTTCCAGGATTTCCTCAGCCCGACTCGACTCCCACAGCAACACTTGCAAAGCTCTGCGAAGCTTTTCTGGCGTCAGTACCAAATCACTGGTTTTATCCTACACACATTCTTCACATTTTTTTGCACAACCTCAGTAAACTCACACATCTGTTCACTGAAATCTTTTTTGCTGAAATCTATTTTGTTCATGCTTTACAAGTCTAGCCATTATCTGAGCCACTTATCCTAACCAGGGTCCTGGAGGGAACTGGAGACATAGGGCGAAACATCTGGGACAGGTCGCCAGTCCATCGCAGGGCAGACAAACACATTCACACACAGTCACACCTGGTGACATCTCCAGTCCACCTGACATACATGGATTAGTTAGTTATTAGTTATAATTTTAGAAAACGACAAAGAGTACAGCAACATTTGTTATGTATCTCAGCGATGAACCATGACTATTAGAGCTACTCCAGCAATCTGGGACATTAATACAACTAGGAAAAAATATCTCAACAACAACCCTACTGTCTGCTATTGGATTTCTAGTAGTGTATGAACACATTTTAGCCTCACTAGACGTATGGGGTTGAACATTTAAAGCTGGTAAAATATATTCCACATTTCATATGAAACGTGTAACAGACATATTTAAATATATTTTATATGTTTTGTATGTTGCAGTTTTCATCTACAGCTGGTTAACTATGTTGCTTAGAATGCAGCTTCATTTCACAGTCTGTCATTTCCAGAGGGCCTAGGATTACATTTCTTTTCAGCAAATTGGTATACAGTAAACCCCACTACTGAAAAACCACTTTGTTGTATTGTGGTAAAAAAAAAATGCTTAAAAATCCCTATTTTCATAGTGTAAACCTTAAATATGCCCCCAAGTATGCTCCCAAAACAATTTAATTTCGTTTTAAATTCATTAGCCTTAAAGAAAATGTAAAGGTAAACCTGTATTTGTACTGTACAGTTTACATTGAACTCCAGCAGTGCTAGAATGTAAATACCGACATTACCCCTGTATAGACTGTACTGTAATTCATGCAGGTCCGTTTTCTCTGGTGTGCGCTGTCGTTTTCTTTGGTATAAGCAGGTAAATATAGTAATAAATTAATTTAATTTACAGTAATACAAATACAGGGCTTTAAGAAGAACAAAATTAAAAACACGAGAACACTCTAGACGATCCACGGGGGACATTCTGGGCAGCAGCCAATCAGCACCAAGAAAAATAAATAACGTGCTCGGATTGGCTACTTTCAAACCTCCCGCCTCTGAGTACAGCGGTATTTCACCGTCCTTAGATGCACTTTCTTTGTGTTTCTCTCCACAGTACCAAAACATTTATAGTTATTTTTATGTGGAAATGTAGCTGAATTTACGATAATATTTATGTTTTATGAAAATTGTGAAATTATATTTTTGTCTAATTTAGCACAAATATACAAACATTTATAAATTGCCACGAATAAAGCTGTGACGTCTGGGCCTCGTCCGCCACGCCCCCTCTTCCTCGTGCAGGGTTTATGTTAGGGCGCGATGCTTAGCAACCCAGCACAAGGACGAGGGGGCGTGGCGGACGAGGCCCGGACGTCACAAAAGCAAAAAAAAAAATGCGGAGCATAGCTGCTTTTCCGCGCATGTGCGAAAAATTATTAGTTTTGCTCTCAGAAAAAATCCGTGAGAGACTGAAATCGCGACTGCTGATCCGCGTATGAGTGGGGGGTTACTGTAATACACAGGAATTGAGAAAGGTGATTGGATAAATCCACTGTTCCTTCTTAATTATAGGCTGATATCAAATGTGTAAGGACTTCAGGCCAGCAACTGCTGTCCTAACCACTGGGAACTTGCCTGGTCTCTACTTAGATACCACAGTGGGGGAAAAATCCTGATTTGATCATTTTAAACATTTCAAGCTTTTCACCCTTTTGCCTCCAACCAAGATACATTCTATGAGAAAACACGAAGTTTGGTTGTGTGGTTGTTATAAAAGCAGTGTTTGGAGACACACAAATGGGCAAAAAGTTTGTGTTCTGGTTCTGAAAGCGGTGCGCTACCCACAGCACCACTGGGGGGACGCCGGCTGTTACCAACTCATTTATGGGTAAGAACGGCTAAACGTGTAGCAGCATTCATGGGCTGATTATTTTTAATTAGACCACAACGAACAGTCATGCATGTCTTTCTACATATAATTGATCTGAGCTTCAGTGCGCTCTGTGTTTTGCTTTGTGTTTCTTTCTCTGCGTTTAGCTTTCTTGCCTTTTTGTCTGTCCTTGGCTTCCACACATGTGACGTCACCGACTATCTCAGACATTTTAAAGGTCTTTCAACCGTTCTCCCCAGATATTAACAGACATTTTGACGTTGGAGCAGTTCCAAAATTCAGCATGTGCTCCTGAGGAGAAGTGGTGCATATGTAGCCAATCAAAACAATAATAAAAAGGAAGAACAGTAGCATATGAGAGTATTATAAAAGTATTATCACAGTAACGCAATACAAGGGGATTCTATTGAATGAAATATTAAAAATGAACGACATGTATGTTTCAGTTCTCTGACATCGTTAGGATTTCTCTGAAGGCCCATCAGGCATACCGGGCATTTGCCGTCAGCACCCAATTTTTTGTCCTAAGTGAGTAAGAGGTTGAAAAATGTATAACAATTGCATGACAAAATTTATTTTGTTTTTGGTTAAAAAACATTTAGAAAGTAAGATATAGACCCTTTTAAAATGTATTGTAGCCAATTGAACAAACAAAGCCAAAAAACTACACTCTAAGCAACTGAAAAAGCTATGAATATGTTTTTCAGACTCTGTTTCAGGGTTAACAATCAATTTCAGTATCCTCGATCAGCTTATTTTTAGATTTATTATCAGAAGTCACTACAAAGCAGCGTGGTCAGAACAGAGCGTGAAAGGGTACATCTTGAAGTAATAGAGGTGAGGGAGTACTGGCCAGTTCAAGGCTGTGGGCTCCTTTTCAGCCACACTCGCTGTAATTAGACCCTCAGAGGGAGAGTTTACGGCTAAAGGGACTTGGTTTAGTCCATGCCCTCGGACTCCAAAACTATCCTCCTATCCTCTCTGTCTCACAGGTTGGTCTGTGAGATCAAATGCAAGAAGTGCAAGAGCAGGTCCCCCACAAAAGGCCTTCTTAACCTTTTCAAAAGCCCACTGGCACTGTTCCATCCACTGGGCTCAATCGGAGACATTCTTTCAAGTGAGTTCAATTAAATGGCTGGTGTCTCACCAACAACAACTCTATTGCACCCTCCTCAAAAACTCTCATGTCCTTTTTTAGGGCTTTAGGCTCTGTCAGAGGACCACAAGTAGAAACAAGTAGAATCCCAATAGCTGAGGCTGAAAATTGGACGGATGACAATTGTCATGTTTAGCCCTTTCTCCAGTGTGTTCAGTACTGCAGTGTAAATGTTTAATGTTAATATTTACTCTTTAATTATTGGGTCTTTTCACATCTAACCAACTTGTATATGAAAGGAGATTTTAAGGCACTGAAAACTTTTGCTCTGATGCACATTTTTATTAAACATTTTTGTGAGGAAGAACAATAAAAATGGATTCATTGGCCAGTAATGGAAATGGTATAATTTTTCATAGACACAGACAGCTGCTGAAAAAGTTCAATGGCTCACCTCTGAAGCTCTGCAGTGCTTGTGTGGATGAATTTGAGGCTCTACTTCAGCTTGGAGCACTAAAAGGAAACTTCTGTTTTGATGTGTATTTGTTTTTTTCTGTAAAATGCAGATTCAGTTTTGATACCACCTCTGGTACAAATACAAATTGCCCTAGATAAGTGGAATTTCGTCATTGCCAACTCTATCTGTTTGCTAGGTCCTATTGCACAATACTACTGAGCGAAGACTAGATGTGTTGAGTCATTGCATCTTTGTGGCTTGTTCAAGGTGATTACATGATAAAGAGCAAGATGTGCTGCTTTTATGTTGGTACAGTTTGTGCTTTTGTCATTTCTCTCATGCTGTATTTTATGCTGAAACAGCTTTACAGCTTTTTGGTAAATGTTAATGATCTATGGCAAGGTTCAGTCCGTCAGTCCTAACTGCCAGTAGTCTTGTATGATAATGATACACAGTGAACATCATTAAGTGGACAGTTTTTATTTTATTTTTTCATAATTGTTTAATTTACTTGGAATTTCCCCCAGGTTAGTTGTGTCCAATTCCCGCCACTAGCTCGGACTCCCTCAGTCACACAGTACCACCAGAACTGAGAGGGTAATGTCTACCAAGGATTGAGGTTAAGTAACATTCCAATCCATCCTTTCAAACTACTGCTAACATAACATGATAGCTAAACATGGTTGGAGGAGAATAATGACTGCCAATTCTTTTATGCCAGTTAATTAACACCTGTGTTTGCTACAATCACATTTGGGAGGGATGAGCTGTTCTACTCAACATAGTTGTCATTTATGCTGGAGATGCTGGGGACATGTCCTCAACACTTTCTGTCTCTGTGTACACTAACTCAGTTTATTGCTAGTTAGTTCTTCTTGTCCGGTGTTCTTCCTCTCCTTCCCTGCTCTCTCTACTGGGATTAAAGAACAATCTTTAGGCAGATTTTTTGTTCAGTCTACGATTTGTAAAACGTAGCCCACCCATGTTAAATATGTTACATTAAAAATTATGCACTTTATTTGTAGATTACATGGGAGCTACATCCATGTAGACTGTATGCCTACAAGCTACCTATCACCCGTTAGTGTGATTCCTGTGTCCCATAAGCCCCCCGATTCTGACCTTGGGTACCTCCTGGCTGGAAAAGACATTTGTGGTCATGTTGTGAATTCACTTGACCTTTGTTAGTCTGTGGTCCAGTTACACACATCAGTTTTCTTTAAAGCTAGATGAGCAGGTGGTTAGTAGCCAAATGGTTTCACAAAGCAGGCTTTTACACTTAAGCGAAAACTCAAGCCTGTTCAGTTGGAGAAGTGGTAGGAGACAGTAGGACATTAGAAGTTATGGAGTTAAGTTACTGGCCACCAGCCTTTCATTGTTTAAACTGCACCACACATTGCCTTATACCACACTGTTAAGTAATTTCGTATAGACTTCCTTATGTGGTTTCCGACAGTGTATGACATATTGCTGCCTATAAAAAAGTGCACACATAGCAGTAGCTTATGTTTTTACAGATAACAGTAGACCCACATTAGGATTGCAGAAAATTGAGATTGCGTAAAATGCAAACGTGTGATACAGCTTGTACAGTGCTAAACAATAGGAGATAAGCTTCTGGTACTTGTTGGCTAGATCTCCAGTACAAAGCTAAAGAAGCATTTTTAAATGTTTGAAAAGGTTTATTTCAGCCAGGAAAGGTTTATATGGGCTTCACGAATCCTTATTTTCTTTGGACATCCACTCATTGACTTGTAACTAGCTATGTAACCAAATTCGAATGTAAATTGTGTAATTCTGTTTGGACAGCAAAACTACAGTGATAACTCTTGCCTTCATGGGGATAAAAGTAAGGCTGGGAAGGCTGGGAAAGGAAGGCCGCAAGATATATTATAGTAGTCCAAAGAAAAATCCCAGAGAATAGATAAATGGCTAGGTCATGTCTCCTAAGTGCATTTACTGAATAATTGAATTATGAATTGACAGATACGTAAAAATAGCCACCTAAGGCTGTGCATTACAGTGGTTTATTCATTGCAAACACCGTGGCACATGATTGCTTTGGTGGAAATCGTTCCAGTTAATTTCTGTTCTGGATATAATGTTTTACAACAAACAATACACTGTATCAACAGTGTGTACAGTGTTTTTACTATCTAGATAGTACACTGCCTGATGCCTGATACATTGCTTTATGATATATTTACAACCCATTTGTGGGTCTACACCTCCCAGCAGTTAAGGAACTACAGGTCTTAAGGCCAATGTCCAGCACAATCTGGTGATTTCCTTATATCTGGTTCAACTCACCTGTAAAACAGTGACACTGGACACTGACCTTCCAGAACCAGAATTGGGCACCCCCTAGAAATCCCCTCTGGAACTTTGCTGCTTCGGGAGAAAATACATTGAAAACAATAAAAAAGAAGATGAGAAAAACAGAGCACCGTGTCTTTGCAATGGATGTGACCCAGAAGCTGTCAGTTTGCAGTGTAATGCGGCTGTGACAGTGCAAGAGGCTGACCCTATTCCTGACCATCGTTTAGGCTGAAAATCATTGATGTGACATGCATTAGCCCTGTTCTCTCTGACTGCCCCTGCAGTGATGGGCACTTTTCCAGTCACTGCCACAGAGTGCTGCAATACTTAAACCCCCACCACCATCACAACACACACAACACACACACACACACACACAAGCACACATACAAATACGTAACCACAAGTACTAGGCCAGGATAAATGTATCCTACTTACTCACAAAATCTGAACTGGTTACAGAAAGACAGAGAAGCCATTTGTTAGATTAGTTATTAGTTCAATTATATATTAGTTATAGTGACTGTAGCCTCTTTGTACAGCTCCCACCCCCTTGGTGGCCACTCTGCTTTCTAAATGGAATATTTCAAATTTATATATTTTAATCAAATTAAAACACTCCCACCACAGTTGTCAGATTATCAAGGACACTGTTGGCTGTCTTTTCCCTTGGTTTGGAAATGCATCTTGGGTGGTCAGATCCCAAGAGTCACATTGCCATTTACACATGTGTCCAAAGTTTCCAGCTGACCACCTGGTTCAGATTCCAGTATTGCCTAAATTATCTCTGCAGTAATTTTTCAGAATTGCAATATAGGACTCACTATAATACTGTGTGACCGTAGCTTTGTTAAAAACCTGCAACATACCATCATCATTTTCTCCAGTATTCTCCACCCTCTAACCAGTAACGTTAGTGGTCATGTCAGTGCAGCTGGACATATTTATGGCAGCAGAATCCAGCACATCACCTAGCATAGGGCAAGACATTTATGGTATGCTACTCTCAAATGTTTAATTTTATGCTGGCATTTTCTTTCATCTTCCTAGCAACATCCTCAGGCTAAATAAATAGTCTGCCCAAATGAGAAATTAGGTATCTGGTTTCACTTGTACTCCAGCTATCACATACTACAATCATGGTTTTCATGCTAGTCACATTAAAGCTAGTTAACATAGCTTATGGTGAGAGCATCTTATCAGGACACTTAAAAGGGGGCATTACTCCACCAGCAATTCGAAACGATGCGTTGGAGCATCATGTGACATCATGTGAAGCTCAAGCTGGCCTTCACGCTCCCAATGCTGGTGGTAACATGTGATAGATGTAGTCTTAGCTAGTTGGTGGTACTGAACATAACTAAATTGGAAAGAGATTTGCAAAAAATACACATATGAAACAACCTCAGAAACCAGGTGACTTCTGTCGGTGAATTGGGTGATTGCTCCACAGCAAACAAATAAACTACTCTCAACAATAATGCTGACAGAGAGCAAAACTCATAGGGAGTCAGAGCAAAATGTATTCCTTACAAATGTCCCTGAGCCAGGGCTGTTCATTTCCAGTCCTGAAAGGCACAACACAGTTTGACAATTTCCCTGCTCACACACAAACCTTACTCAGCTCTGATAATTCTGATAATTTTCTGATAACTTCCACAGTTAGTGGGTGCCTTTGACAATGGTCCTTCAGGAGAGAGATCATCTGGACGGTTTCATACAGAAAGGCTCCCCAAATGAGGGCCCCGGACCAAAGCTGGTCCAAAATGACATTTGATTTGGCTCACAGAAAGGTTGCTTTAACTTCCCTATACAGAACAGTGCAAATAAAGTCCTGAGTATGTGGACAGCTCTGTACAATACATATAAATAAAAGTAAAATCTGCAATGTAGTAGAGAATTTAGCAAACAGTATGAACAGTATAGACAGTATAACAAGTATAAACAGTATAACAGTATAAACAAGTATAAATATCAGCTTAAGTATGCATTCTTAAAAGTTTGTGTGTGACTTTCAGTCTATGTCTATTGTATAAAGTGGCTGTTCAGTATAAACATTATGTTGGGGACATGAAGAAGTGAGGAGGGTACTGGGGGGTGTTGAGGAGGGTACATGGTGTTGAGGAGCCTGACAGCCTGGGGGTAGAAACTGTCCCTCAGTCTGGCAAAGCTGGCTCTGATCCTGCTGTATCTCCTCTTTGACGGCAGGAGTGTGAATAGTCCATGTGAGGGATGGGAGGAGTCCTGTACATTGTTGCAGGTCTTATGAACAGTCTGTGTGCAGAATGTCACTTTTAGTGAGGGCAGAGGCACCCCAATGATGTTCTCTTTTGTCCTCACTACCCTCTGCAGGTGCTTGCGGTCAGACATGTTGCAGTTGCCGTACCAGGTAGTGATGCAGCTGGTCAGAACACTTTCGATGGTCCCTCTGAAGAATGTGGTGAGGAGGGGGGGTGGAAGACTCATCTGTTTCAGGAAGTGAAGTCTTTGCAGGGTTTTCTTTGTTAGGAAGGTGGTGTTTGTCCATGTGAGGTCCTCAGTTATGCGCACACTGAGGTATTTGGTGCTCCACAGCAGAGCCATTGATGCTGAGTGGGGTGTAGGTAGGACGTGTCTTTCTGAAGTCCTCAATTATTCTTTCAGTCTTGTCAAAATTGAGAGAAAGATTATTGTTTCTGCACCACATTGACAGCTGTTTTACCTCCTCTCTGTAGGCTGACTCATCATTGCTGCCTACCAGTCCCAGTACAGTTGTGTCATCAACGAACTTGATGATGTGGTTGGTGTTTTGTGTGGCTGTGCTGTTGTGGGTCAGCAGGGTTTAGAGCAGTGGACTGATCACACAGCCCTGATGCACGCCAGTTCTCAGTGTGGTGTAGGAGGCGTTGCAGCCCATCCGTACTGACTGGGGCCTCTCTGTCAGGAAATCCAGCTCCAGTTGCAGAGAGTGGTGTTCAGACCCCATCAGCTTTTGTGTTGAAGGCTGAGCTAAAGTCTATGAAAAACATTCTGACGTGTGTGTCTTTCTTGTCCAGGTGTGTCAGGGAGAGGTGAAGGGCGTAGGATATGGCATTTTAGGATAGCATATGGCTGACACATCTGGACAAGAAAGACACAAGTATTGAAGCTCACTTTTGGAAATGACAGAAATCGACGTGGTCAAGAATGGTGTTTCATCCTTGAATAAAATCATTCAATAGCATACAGTACATTTAGAGAACTGTGTCACTAGTACATTGACAACACTGCAGCACACTGGTTGCATGGTCTTATCTATCTGTGGTTAAAAAACATCTAATGTAAACATCTAAGGTGCCATCAAATGATTATAATATTTGAAGTGTCTATTTTGTACTAAGTCAAAATATCTTTAACCACACAACCTGGCTATTTGCAATCCCTCCACCAGGTCATCACCAAAGCTGTCTGCTTTGGACAATAGGGTCAGGTAGGCAGCTATAGGCTAGATGGGTCTAAAAGAGTGGACAGTAAGTGGACACTGTCTTTAAAAAAATGAGCACTGCTGGGTCTGGTGTACATGTACCAAAGTAACATCCACATGAATGCCACAACTCAAGGTTTCCCAGAGTATCACACTGGAGCTATGCAGCTCCATATGCAGCAAGCTGTGATGCACTGTGTTCTGACACCTTTCTATCACATAATTCTATTGAACCTCGTCAGCCAATTTGTTACAGTAGCTCTTCTGTGGGATCGGAAGCTCCCCATGCGCATCACTGAATCTTGGGCGCCCATGACCTTGTTGCTGGTTCACTGTTTATCCTACCTTGGGCCATGTTTGGTAGGTACTAACCACTGCATACCAGGAACACGCCACTAGATGTAGATGATCTGACCCACTCATCTTGGCCCTTGTAAAAGTTGATCAGATCCTTACTCTTGGCCATTTTTCCATCTTCCAACACATCAGCTTCAAGAATTGTCTGCCTAATAAATCTCACCACTTGACAAGTGCCACTGTGAAGAGATTATCAATGTTATTCACTTCACCTGTCAGTGGTGCTCCAAATTACTCCACATGTTCTGAAAAAATGAAAGAACGTAAAGAAGATAGAATGTAAAGAAGCTGCGTCATGAAATGTTTTGGTAACAGATTGGTACAATATAATTTGGGCCAAATGTCCTGCAAGGTGGACAGGGGTTTCCAATAACATGCCAATATAAGTAAATTCTATTAATCATATGGCATTACTACGAGTGAAGAATTAAAATGTGGACCCATATACAGCTCTTTGGGGTTTAAGGGGTTAAAAGTAGACGTTATCCTCAACTGTGATAAAAGACACAGTATCACAACCCTCAGAGGAACATGGCAATCCCTAGGCCAAGAAGGCACAAAATGTGAAGAACAGATAAAAACACACTGTCAACTAAATAGTGTTTGTTTGATTATCAGATCAACCTTGACTTTGCTTTGTGTATGATAGCATTCTTTGCATGAGTGCTACAGTAACAGCAGCAAGAACAAGTTGGACAAATTTATTTCGATATCAGTATAAAAAGTAGTGTCTCCATAAAGATTAGAAGGCCATGTTCAATAGATATGCCACAGTTCTAACAGTAGTATGTGTGGTAAGACTTTCAGAAAGGCTTATTTTAACTAATTCACTGAGATTTTTGTGCTACACAGAAGGTAATATACTGATTTCATGAGCATTTGTGGCCGAGATTTATTGCATTACCTCCCCCTCCCTGCTTGAGTCCGGTAAATATTAACCAGCATGTCTTATCTTGTGCTCACGTCAAAACATCCACACAAATTACTGACCCTGGACTTTTTTACATGCCATATGTTTGAAGTTTCAAAGCTGCTCTCCCACCAGTGAAAAGCTTTGGTTTAGCAAAAAATTAACATTAACACCCCCTGACACCCCAACCCCACATCCCCCATCACCAAATAGGAGAAATATTTCACCAGATTCATCCCAAAGACCGAGACCAAGTTTTCATTCTAAAAGTTGTAAAATTCAGCTTTACTCTGTTCGCCTTCACGGTGACTGTAATATAACACTTTTCTAAAGCATGTATAAAAGTACAGCCTCCACATGGTGGGATCAGTTGTAACACTGTTAAGACTTGTGTTTGGGCTAGAGGTAAATCAGTCCAGTCATAGCCAGTTTTTACGACCTTTTGTTGGTGCTTACAATCTTTTGGTAGTACTTTGTCTATCGATAACAGGGCCGTAGACTTGTAGGTTGCTGAGGCCCTCTTTTTTAAAATGACAGACATCTAAGTGGTCAAGAATGGTGTTTTGTCATTTAATAAAAATATTAAATAATATACAATACAATTGTAGATTTGTGTCACTAGTACATTGACAGCAAACACTGCATTACACTGGTAGCATTAGGCTAACAGTGGTCTCTTTTAGCTATGGGTAAAGAAAATTAAGACACCATCTAAGGATAATAATAATTGAAGTGTCTATTTTAGCTTTAACCACACCCTGGCTATTTACAATCTCTCCACCAGTTCACCACCAAAGCTGTCTGTTTTGGACAGTAGGATCAGACAGGCAGCAATAGGCTCGATGTGTCTAATAGAGTGGACAGTATATGGACATCGTCTTTAAAAACTGAGCACTGCTGGATCTGGCACACATGTACCAGCACAACAAAGACTAATATGCTTCTACCATGTCAGTGTCACTGCTGAGAGTCACGCAAATAGGAGATCATAGATGATGAGCCTTAAGGGGCGGCTAATGAATGATGCAGTGAACTACAAAATGCACCTATATAGACAGTGCAGATGATAAAATTGACAATTGAGTGTAGATACATGGCAGGTGTACTTAATGAAGTTGCTATGTGGTGGGTACTGAATGGCAAGTTTATTAGGAGCTAAAACCAAGACAAAAACAAATAAAAAAAATATACTTGTTAACTGAAATGAAATTAATAGCAAAAGCTTTTAAAAAAACAGAAACTAAATCAAAACTATAATGTTCACTGTAATACAAACAAAAACTAAACAGAAAGGGATATTTTCATATTTTAATGCATTTATGATGGCATTATACGGGATGGGCCACGGAAAAGTAGCCCGTCTCCAATACCACCGCCACGCTAAATTAAAATTATTGGAATTGTGACGTCCCGGTCAGCAGCCAGTAGAGGCGCCATTGTGTATATTGTATATGTTAGACTTTTAAGTTGAAAAAAATGGGGGCGTGGACTCCCTGGAAATTTTTAGGGGGGGCGTAGAGACGATAAGTGGCACACGAGGGGCTTCCTGAGGGGGGGCTCTGTTTCCCAGAGGCAATACGGAGGGGCTCCCTGAAGGGAGCTTCACCCCGGGGAGCTTTACCCCTGGGGAGGCCGTGTGGGGCCCACGGGTTCCGCAAGACTTTTTTTTTTTTTTGTTGGTCCGCCCCTCCTCCGCCCCTTTTTTCTCTTGGTTGGGCCGATGGGCCGATGGGCCGATGGGCTGATGGCCCGTGGCGCCCTTAGAGAGGGGGTACTGTGACGTCCCCGTCAGCGGCCGGTAGAGGCCGCCATTGTGTATCTTGTATATTGTTAGATGTTAGACTTTTAAGTTGAAAAGATTTACAGTGTCTTGTCCCTTGTATTAGTCACAGCTGGTATTATGTTCAGGTTAAGTGATTATGTTGGTTCTTGTCCTTGTCTTGTAAAAGGGTTTTTGTTTGTGTTGTCGGTCCACCCTCACGCAACCCTCACACAACCCTCACTTCACCCAGAAAGAAAAAGTAACCTGCGTCTGTGCCTCGACACCCCCACATGTCGTGACAGGAATATGATTACAAAATATGACATTGGCTGAGAAAACACTGCCACAACCGCTTTCAGCATCTGCTGTAACTTGTAGGTAAGTGGATAAAAACAATCCACTTGCTCGTTCATCTTGTCACGCCATAGCTGGAGGTGGGCTACTTATCCATGGCCACCCTGTAGAAGTGAATTCATTATGTCAATACCTAAAATGGCCAGGAGATGGCGATGTTGCTAAGTAAAGACTGGCTTGTGTAGTAAAACGTTATAAATTAATGTATAAATTAATTATGTTGTCTGGGGTTAAACGAGAAACCCATCCTCCTCTGATCAACCCAGAGAGAAAGAGAAAGAGAGTCTCTGTGGAGATAACTAACAAAAGAAGGCTTTCGTGTACAAACTGCTAGACAGACTAGCCATCTATGGCTAATGGAGTTGGTACAGTTAAGAGTCAGTAGAGGTAGATTTAGTTGGAAGAGTAGCTGAGAGACTTTAGTCCACAACAACAGGAGCAACAACCTCCGCTGGAGCTGCCCTTGTATGGGCAAAGAGCGTGTGGGGAGTTGAAAGCAGCCAAACCAGCCAAGTACATCTTAGCATGGGACCCTGAATCTAGGATGAGGTGGTGATCTGGCGTCAATGGTGATCAGTCGGGCCAGACAAATGTGCAGCAGTTCCCCTTGAAGAAAAAAGTATTGGAGTGAGCTCTGCATAAGTTTACAGGGTATATTTTACAACTGTAAATAATGCAAGTTGAGACTGCTTTAGCAGCCTAGCTAGAAAGGGCATAGCCGAAGGGTAAAATGGACATTAGAGCATTCTGAGACACTAGAGTCCCCCCCGTCCCCCTCCCTCCACCATCAACAAAAACAAGAACAATATAAAATATAAACAAAACATCAAAAAGGGCTGGGGTATCCCTTAAAGAGTTAACTTCCATCCCCGTCAACCATTCCAACCACCCCAAAGGTTTGCTCATGCATTTTCCTTCTGCTTTACACACACTTTTGTATTGCAGATGGCCACCTGCTGTTCGCACAGCCTTTCTACAACTTAATAACATTGGGAACTGAAAGTACTCAAAGCACCATGATGTTGCTCGATGTGAATGAAAAAGACAAGCTGTAAATAACGGTGATGTAACCTGTTGCACATTCATGGTGGATTTCCTCAAGCAAAGCTTGGATAAGCAAAATACACAAAGAACAGAAACTGATTCCATCCTCCTTTAGGTTCCGTTGCTCCTTCCCAAGTGCTTTTAGGCAAAGCTGGCTTTTGTGTAAATAAGGCCACCAAAAGCGAATGCCTGGAATCCTATTAAACTGACCTGATGTAAGATTATTAAAAGATTAGCTTCACCTAGTTTCATTTCAGTACTCTGTTTGTTTCTAACAAAGAGCTCTCATATGAGCCAAAGAAGAAGGAGGGAAACTCCTGAATGAGTTTCTGGCTCAAACATGCAATGGCCTCCTTTTCTTCTTCTTCTATTTTCAGCTGCTCCCGATTAGGGGTCGCCACAGCAGATCAACCATCTCCATTATCATCTATCCACTGCATCTTCCTCTCTCACACCAATTGCCTGCATGTCTTCCTGCAGCACATCCATAAACCTCCTACTAGGCCTTCTTCTTCTCCTCTCACCCGCATCCTCAGCACCCTTCTCCCGACATACTCTGAGTCTCTCCTCAGCACATGTCCAAACCAAATCTCGCCTCTCTGACTGTTCCTCCAAAAAGTCCAACTCAAGCTCTCCCTCTAATAAATTAATTCCTGATCCTGTTGATCCTCGTCACTTAACATGTTCAACTCTGCCATCTTCAGCTCTGCTTCCTTTCTTTTCCTCAGTGCCACTGTCTCCAAACCATCAAACCAGACAACACAGCTGGTCTCACTACCATCTTCTACACCTTTCCTTTCACTCTTGCTGTTATCTGCCGGTCACAAATCACTCCTGCCACTCTTCTCCACCCACTCCACCCTGCCTACAGTCTCTTCTTCACCTCTCTTTCACACTTTCTGTTACCCTGGACTGTTGACCCTAAGTATTTGAACTCCTCCATGTTCACCAGCTCTACTCCCGGCATCCTCTCCATCCCACTGTCCTCCCTCTCATTCACGCACAGGTATTCTGCCTTAGTCCGACTGACCTTCATTCCTCTCCTTTCCAGAGCATATCTGCTTCTCTCCAGGGTCTCAACCTGCTCTTACTCTCAATACAGATCACAATGTCATCTGCAAACATCATAGTCCACCTAGACTCCTAGCTGATCTCATCTGTCAACCAGTCCGTCTTCATAGTAAACAAGAAAGGGCTTAAAACTGATCCTAAACCCACCTCCACCTTGAACGCATCAGTCAGTCGTACTGCAGACCTCACATTTCTCACACTGCCCTCGTATATATCGCTCTCACATACTTCTCTATACATATGTGTGTGTTATTTTATATAGAATCTTTAAAATCTGTAAATGTAATATTGTGTAAGATATTTGAATTGATATGCAATAAATAGAGAAACCCCAAACAACTCATTTAGCTCAACAAATACTTTAAATGCCCCAAATGTGTTTGTGGTGTTGAGTATCAGATGGACCTGTCTGTAATAGAAGAAACTGGGCCTTTGTGTAACTAATACTCAGAACTGGCTGCTCTTGCACAATATTACTTTAAAAATCACCCTAAATGTACGCATGAGCATCTTTTATTTATTTGCCATTTTTTTAAATCACTGAACATGTTAAGAATACATGTCACGGGTCACATTATGCACTTGCCAATATGCAAAACACAGAGAAAGTATTTGCACATAGATTTGGTTTAGCTGTGAAATTCACAGTTCAAAGTGTGAACTCATGTAGTCTCAGTGAGATAAAGAATGTACCCCACTGAAACCTATAATTGGTGAATAGATAAATGTGTTTATTAAATGAGTGTATTAAGTGTCATGTGTTTTTATTCACTTTTTCCACAGTTGCCTATACATTTTCAGCCTGGCCTTAGACAGCATTGTGCTCATAGTCACAGACTTTAGGACAATACCTTTGTGACTTGGAGTCATCCAGTTGGTCCAATGGCCAAAGACACCCTGATGGGAATTACAGCTCTAATGGCTTCACAGGATGACTCTCAGCCATGCATGCGCATTAGCTTTGATTAATCTTTACTTCATAGTTTTTCTAGAAGCCCAAAATATACAACTGACTTTTGCTTTGCCTTAGCACCACCTCAGCTAATTTCTCTGGCAGTCTGGCTGTTCACTAAGCAAAACACAGAATAGGCTTGGACCCCTCTCTCAGCTATAGGTCTCCATCATGTGGTGGAACTATGACAATGCAACTCTCTTCTAAAACACCAGGATTGTGACTCTATTGCAACACTGTGATGTTGCAGTATATTTTTAAAAATCCCTAGTGAAGGTTAGCCTGCATTATTTAGACCAAAACTGTTGGTTGGAATATATAAAGAACTTGCAAGTTTAGGGTGTGGATTAGATGGCTGGCTGCCAAAGCTTTTCTTTGTTAACTCAATGAATTTGGTGCCATATATAGTGTCATGAAAGAGGCCATAAAATAAAAACAAAAAGGTTACCCACTGAACTTCAGTCTCTCATTGTGCCTGCCAGCTCAGCACACAGTGATCGCAAACCTTGCAGGACTGAAGCTATGGCAACAATGTTTACTTAGATATGCATATAACTAGCCTCTTTAAAGAGTGTTTTGTCACCTCCTTATTGTTTTCAGTGGAAAAGATACACTGCTTAACTAGCAACTGTTTGGCACTCCAGGGGCCCAGAGTTTAAATAAAAGTTAAACTTGAAGTGATCATGTAACTCATGTCACAAATCTGTTCTGTGCTGACCAATCAAATCAAGACCAATCATATCAGTTTGTCTGTTGATGCTGCAGACACTCTATTTTCAAGTATCAAAACGGGCACAGTCTCTCTCTCTTTTTGTTGTTTTCTTTAATTACTAGCATCATTCTTGCTAGCTAATGATGTCTTTGTTGTTTAGTAACAAAGACAAGAGCGACCAGAATTTCCAAGGTACGTTAGTGCACCTTACGTTTTTCAGCCTTCAGAAAAAATAGGGAACACTCTTCCTCATCTTCGATGCAAATGCCAACTAGACTAATAGCGACTGTATACTTGTTTGGTTGTTGGTCTAGTGGCCGTTTAGATTAAATGAGGAAAAATGGAGGGACACATCGTTTCCACTGTTAATCATCATGCACTGACCACGTTCTTGCTACGGAAGTTCTAAAATTGTTCTCTGCATGACCCACCATGTACAGCTCGCTCCGTGAGACTAGACAAAGCTGCTTTTTTCAACAATGTCTTTTATTCAGTCTAGTCTGTACAGCCATTGATCTGCTACAACGGTTTATTGCACATACGAAGACAAAGGAATAAAACAACAGAAAAAGTGACAGAACTTTGAACATTGCTTATTCAGACAATTTTCTGAATTCATAAATCAATAAGGACCACCTGCACCGCAAAAAACCTGTTCAACAGTTAAAAATTAGCATAAATCCTTGGCTAGACTGTGGACTAGTTGAGGACTAGCCTGAGAACTACTGGTCTGTAGTTCTCAGCCTAGTCATAACAATACCTTTAAACTGTTTTTTTTATTTGGAATTTCCATCTTTGACTGTCACAACACACAGGAACAGCACTGAGTCAGCTATGACCCACTAACACATGTCTGGCATGTTTCCTAAGGAAGCACATAAATACCACAAATAAAAGACAGGAGGGCAGATGTCAAGAAACAAATGTACAGACAAAATGAATGCTTATTTGAGCTTTACCATATAATGCATATATAAAAGTTTGAAAACAGAAACATATTTCCATATATATATATTTGCATTTACATATACAGCTCTGGAAAAAAGAGACCACTGCAAAAATATTCAGTTTCTCAGGTTTTATCTTTTATAGGTGCAAGTATTGAACTGAACAGCTTTGC
>JBBJLS010085476.1:0-23610 GCA_037577275.1 Bryconaethiops microstoma
TGTGTGTGGGTGTGTGTAGAAGGGGTGAGTGTGGGTGTTTGTAGAAGGGGTGTGTCTGTGTGTGAGTGTGGGTGTGTGTGTCTGGCCTTACTAAACATGTGTAAGGTGTATGCAATTTATGTGATGTGCTAATACTTCTATTATAATGGAACAAATATTGAAAAAGTAGATTTATTTGCAAATCTAAACCTAATAACATGTTCTGTACTTTTGAACAGGGCACATACAATATAACTCTGTATTGAGCTGCTACTGAGCAACAGGGGTGTAGGTGGAGGAGCCTCCAATGTAAACAAAATGTTGACTTGCTTGCCCACCTATGAAGACAAAAATCCAGTTTGATTCTGTATTTGTAAATCAAACAGATTTCCACCAAACAAAAGAATTCCATCAGCATTACTGAAGAACAACAATGGTGTTGGGTGAGGTACTACAATCTAAAATATGCACTACAGTGGGGGCTCAAGGGCCATTAGAATACACTGGTATACATGAAATCAAGGAAACAGGAAAATCCAGTAATCCACACTGTGTGTGACATTTCCAGCATCTCCAAGAGACAGTGTTACCAGCGACTAAATTGTATGTGTCTGTGAGGAGGGTAACAGTGAGGTGTAGAGCGCTGGACTGTCGTGCTCCTCTGAGGCGCCCCATGTCAGCCTCTGCATCGATCTGTTTCATGTAATGTAAAGTATCATTGCACCCTGGGGAGTATCACCAGACCGTTTTGTCAAACACCATTAAAATACACTTTTTTTCATGATGATAGCTGAGAACTGCAGGCAGATTGGTTTACTGAAGCTCTCATGAACTAAACGTATGCATAGATTTTTGTAACAACCTCCAAAACAAACACAATATTCAGTTTCAGCATATTAAATGGATAGCTTCACTTTCAAAATATGATTGACTAAGCTATATTCAAAATGGAAATACCACTTCAGCTACTTATTATCATGTGCATTTTATTTGAAACAGCTACCGTACAGGCGCACTACATAGGGTTACAGCTACTGGCTTATCTGATGATGTGCATGCTGTCCATCAGTGAAAAAGGACCATCATAGGACTAGCACACACAATGTTAACATGGCCTTGGGATATTACTGTGCATTTCACTGGAATAACTGTATCAGGCGCAGCAATGTTGCAGCGCTTTCAATCACTGTGTACACATACTGGAATCTGCAATGGCCTCTTTTACATTGTAGGGCTGAACGGTTCTGACCATAGAGAGTAATCATTTTGATAGCATTTTCACACAAACACAGTTATAAACCATGTTCAGTGCCTCGACATGCCCACCCTGTTCAAGGCCGCAGAACTATTCAGTGGAATGACTTAATGACAGCTGTTCACTGATCAGAGTGTATGTCAATTGTCACCTCATCCTGCATTATTTCTAAACTTTCTCACCAAATAAGTGAGCACAATCCATCATTCAATACTTGATACATTAATTATTCAATACATGTTCAGTCCAACATTCAATATATGTTCAGCCCATCGTTCAAAATATGTTCAAACCATTGTTCAATACACATTGCATCCATCATTCATAACATAATATCATTCAATAAATCTTCAGTTCATAGATCAATTCATGTTCAAGCCATTATACAGCACGTGTTCAGTCCTTCATTCATTACACATTCAATCCATTGTGAAACCTGTCAAAAACAATTGCAGAATGTTGTTGCAAACTAGGAGAGAGGTCAGTATTATCTTAACATGCTAATAGCTCAGCTCTGTAGCGAGCATACAGAGATTCTAGCTATCCAAATCACGTTTTTTGACTCAGATCTGATAGAATGAAGTTGAGCAGTGGGTGTTGGAATGCCAGAGAGTCACATTTAAATCTGTGGTGTTTTGTGGTGATTGAGGCTGTAGCCTAATGGGCTAAGCTAAGCTCTCCTAGTTAGCAGTACCAGCTAGTTAGGGAGTAGGTTATTTAAACAGTGCCACACACATTACAGTACGGGTTTGATTCTGAGTAACTGGGACTTTGCTGATACAAATGACAATAAAAAAACACGTGTCAAGAGAAAGTCTAGCGACATGTTGGAGAGACTGAAAGTAAACATGTCGTGTTTTCAGGCTACTTACCTTTGTATGCTTGCCAACAGTGATTCACACACCACCATATCTCAGTAATCCCACCCCAGCAATTACAATGATGTGTGTTAAAACTTCTGCAACACTGCTGTGCCAGTTAAATTAGAGCCAGGTTTTAGGTTTAGCAGTACCAGTCAGTCTGGGTTGGGTCAGATCTCAAAGCCACAGGTATGGGTTGGGTTCTGGCTTCAGTTTCATACTGGTGCAGACCCTTAATCCATATAACATCTGACCAGCGCTGATCCTATGGTGCTTCCTTTCCACTGATGGATGGACCAGAGGCTGAAAAGTCCCTATATTGTTTGTTTTATCTCTGTTTAATTGAACTAATTTTAGGTTCCTGGTTGAAGAGAGTTAATACTTTTTGGCATGTGTTTGTACGAGGCCACTGTCTGTGTGTTTGTGTATTATGGTATTTTTATTGTGCCACCATATTGCCATGTGTGTTATATCTTTGTGTATAATATGAGTTATATTGTCAACGAGTATTACTGATTAACTGTAGTTGTTTAAAATGTGCTTTACAAATACATTTACCAATAAACTTGAAATTAAACTAAAACAAGTATGATTGTTTTACGTAGTGTTTTAATTATTGTATATACACATATACCCAGATCTTGATGTCGCTGAAGTCGTTTTGCATTACAATAATATGTTACTGTTAATGAAGAACATTACTTGTCAGAAAAATTGTTTATTGCAATTGTTATTCATGATAAAGGATCAAACACTGATGGACTATAACCCATAACTTTGGTCACTATAACACATGGTGTCACTTGCAGAACAAGTCACAACCTAATTAAAACTTTTTGCCTGTGCAGTAGATTAGCATCTCTAAAAGTGGTCTAGTAAAGAATATATCCATGACGTCAGCAAACCGAAGCCATATATACAGTGTGCAGCCGTTAGCATTTATGTCATTAAAAATCTCCACTTTGCTACATCCAGCAAGTCCACAGTGCTCGTGGCAGAGCATGTCCTCAAACTGAAAAAAGCTTGTAAGGCAACACCGAGCTGGGAGTGAGACCAGCTAGCAGATAAAACTCTAATACGAGTCAGTCATGTGCAATGAGGATTGGGTCCCATGGCCAACATCCATCCAGCCTGTTCTGAGGCTGTTCTGTCATCTGTGCACCATCGACTCCTCCAGGTTTTCCCCAACACTTCTGCTTATGCCTGGACTGAGGAAGAAGCATGACTGCAACATTCATGATGAAGCTGAACCCACCAAAACATTTAATTGATGCATTTCAGAAGTGACCTCCAAGTAATATTAAAACTTTCTCTGCATACTTTGTCTACTTTGCTGTAAAAAGAGACCACTTTGAGGTTGTCTTTAATGACTGACCCCTTTGAGGTGAGGGTCAGTCATTAAAGACAGACCTGATGCGTTTTTGTCAAAACCAATCATTTGAGACTATAAAATATTGAAAATAAGTCAGAGATTGCTTTCCCCACTAATGTACTTCAAATCAGAATCAGTATCAGAATCAGAAAACTTTACTGATCCCGGAGAAAATTCCTTATGTAAGCTGAACCTACATACTTAGAAAACTCTCAGGAAAGTACAAATTCATGTAACTGAGATAATTTAGCTATTGACTACTCATGTCTCTATCTTTCCCCAAAAGTGCAAGCTCCTTCTCTTCTACATTATTAAGGGGTCATTAAGTTGTTATCACAAGTGTGATACCACAGAAAGTGCTGCAATGTCTCACAGAAACCCCAAGTGAGAGTCAATGAAATGATCTAAGTGTTTAAATGTTCTGATCTTGAACTCTCCAATCAGAGTTGTCCTATGTTTTAATTGTTTTGGCTTCTTAAAAAATTATGTTTGAAATAGAGGGCTGTGAAGAACCTTTTAAAGGTTAAAATAATTTTCAACTACTGCAAAGAATCTTATCAGCTTAGCGATTCTGAACCACCAGTAGATCCACAGATGTTTAAATTATTAGCAAATTATCTGGCAAAACTGTGGTTCTTTTATGGCATGAAATTAAAAACTGAAATTAAAAACGTTAATGTTTTACTGGCACTGTAAAATCATTTTCATGTAAAAAATCATTAAAACAATGCAGAGGAGACCCCCGCTGCTAGGATTTGGATCTGGCATGTATTTTTCGTAGTTTGAGGCCAAGAGAAAAACAACTGGACAGGTCCTCAATGGTTGACATGGGCAGTAAAGTCCCTCTTCATCAACCAATCAGATGCCTATATTAATAAGAGCCAACCACTAATCACTCTCCTATAAATCCCTTCAGGACTTTGGCAGTGCTGTGTGACCAGCAGTTTAAAAAGAACACACATTTTCATATCAGATTGTTAGAGGCGTACATCACCTTCACCCTCCAAATCTGGTTCTGCTGACATGTAATATTGTAGAGAGTTTATGTTCTGGGAATTGACCTGGACTAAATTGAGTATCATAAGAGAAAACATAGCTGAAGTGCTTCCACTGTACCACTAACAAGCAAAATAAATTGATAAATCCTAAGTACAAATCTGTTTAAAGCCAATTACTTCTTTAATTTTGACTCTCTATTGTCAGAATTACACAGGACAGCATTGCTGGCACCAGACGGTCTTTGTATTCTTTAGGGTCCTCTTCTCTCTGCACCAACATGCCCACTTCCACGTGATACTCATTATAGTGGGAGTCTCCATCTGGACCAACGTTGGCCACATCTCGAAATAAAACTAGATGCATTTGCTCTTCACACAACAGACTAAAAGGCCCAATGGAACAAAAGTGCCAAATGAAACTCCAGAGAAATTAAAGTAGTTTGCGATTGTATAAATGAAGTTCTTGCAAGCTAATGTGTCAGCCTAAATCACCCAGTGCATCTGTGGCATTAAAAACACTGCCATGCTGGGTTCATTTAGACAAACTTGGCATATTGCTCAGGTTGCAAGGCTACTTGCAAAGCATATTGAGAAATCAGTTGTACTTGTATGTTAGTTAATTGTATGTTAAAGCAATAAGCCTCAAGAGGCTTACTTAATAATTTTCTGGAATTAACAGAATCGCAATTGCTGCATCACAATTGCTGCATTTGGTGTCAACATAATTTTAACCATTTTATAAAGGTTTACAGTGGAAAAACCATGCTAGATATAGTTTTCAGATGTTACAGATCATAGAGATCTGACCAAAGTTCAATATTGTGTCAGATGAATTCAAGTTCTAAATGTTAATTGCTAGAGATGACTGTTGTGCTCTAGCATTACATAACATTACGTTCATTTGGCATACGCTTTTATCCAAAGTCACTTACAGTGCAAGGAAACACTTAAGTTTCAGGACAGTGTCAAAACCAGAGGAGAGTACTGAGTGCTCAGTCTTTATGTAAGAGTAGTCCAAGAGGAGATGAGTCTTTAGAAGGTTTTTGAAGACTGAGGGGGATTTTGCTGCTCTTGTCCACTTAGGCAGCTCATTCCACCAGTGGGGAACCACAGAAGAGAAGAGTCTAGACTGGGTTTGCCTTGTGTGTAGGGATGGCAGAGCCAGACAGTGTTACTTGGAGAAGAGGAGGGAGTGAGTAGGAACATAAGACTGGATGATAGGGTTATGGTAGCTGGGTGCAGACTCAGCTGTCACGCTGTAGACAAAAGTTAGTGACTGAACTAACTCGGGCAACCATGGGTAACCAGTGTAGGTCAACCAGCAGTGGGGTGAAATGCGACCCTCTGGGTTGGATGAAGAACAGTCAAGTTGCTGTGTTTTTAACCAAGTGTAAGGTTCGTACCATGCAAGCTGGAAGACCCACTAGAAGGACATTGCAGTAATCAAAGCTAACAAGTCCGGACAGTTTCCATTATCCAGAGCCTTTGAAATCAACAAACTAATACCACTAAAACTAATTGCTATAAACAATTATAGCAATTAGTTGGTCTTGAGGTCCAGAGGAGAAGTGGCCTACTCCTATCTGAACTTTACCAAACAACTCAAGGCCACCTTTCAACACCCTGAGAGTGAAGTGTTGGTGGACTCCCGGCTTTACCATCTGCGCCAGGGAGATTGTCCGGTGACCCTCGTTGTCCAGACCTCCTGAAGCGACACCGCCCTTCGTATCACCTTTTATGAGGGATTCTCATCTCGAATGGAGTCGGAACTGGCAGGAAGAGAGCTACCTGAGACATTTGAGGGGATGATTGAACTCAGCCTCCATGTCGACTGGCGTTTAAGCACCCTGCCAAAACCTGCTCCCCGGACTCGGGCCATCGACATACATTCGACATCTAACATCAGGCCCGCACCACCAGCTTCCTCCTCAGACGCCCACTCTGGAGCTGGGGAGCCCATGCAAATAGGACGCACCTTCCTCACGGTGGCGGAGAGAGAGCGACGCTATCGTGAAGGCCTTTGCGCCCCAGATCACCACCGAGCCATCTGCCCTCTCCGTCCGGGAAACGGACAGACCAGGTGAATAGGGGGAGGCTCTCATCTGGTCCGATGGTCGCCACTTCAGGCCTCCCATCTGTTTCCCGATTAACCCTACAGGTAAGTCTCCAAGTCTCCACCACCAACGGATCGTGACCGCGGCCTTTGTTGACTCAGGAGCCGCTGGTAATTTTATCGATCAGGCTTTAGCTGCTCAATTGGGGATTAAATCTGAGGTGTTATCCCAACCTTTCGATATCATTGCCATCGACGGTCGACCCCTCACCTCAGGACCCATGGGAAAAACATTTTATTTGTAAAAAAAAACAAAAAAACTTTCCATTATGTATAGATTCTTTAAAAGTTCACATTTACAGTTCTAAATTTCATTTTGAAAAAAAAAGGTCCTCTTGTCACTTTAATTTTTAGTTTAAGTTGTTTACTAATAAATTGCATTTTGAAGACAGAGACAGTGTAGAGTAAAAACTGCTCATAATGTACAGTTTGCTCATAACAGTTTGCTCTTTCTTTCCCATCCATTTCACATTTCTCCCTCCATCTAACCAGAGCCCATGTTTTTGCCAAGTGTTGGAACCATCTGATACCACTTTCCTTTGGCCATCAGTGCAGATCAAATAGTTGTGAGACAACATAAGCTGTCCGGTGGTTTCATGTTTACACTAATGACTACATCTGTCCCAAACGAAAAGATCAGCTTGCTCTGAAAATACTCACGGACTAACTGCTCTGTCTATTTGTGCCCTAAATAGGCCTCAGTTTGTTAGTAAACATGACATTACTTGAGCTTGTATAAGAAACTGAAGTTAGATACGAATTAAAGATGAAAGTAACTGCAAAAGTACTGAAAAGTGAGAGCCTAATGTAAGGGAGCAGTGACAGGAAATATTTAAAAACACACTCCCTTGGTAGAGCTTAGGGCAAGATGTGCATTTTACTGACATCCATGCTCTAAGAGCACAGCTCTGATTTAGCCTTAGTGAAGGCAGTGGGTGGATATGTTCTTTGGGACGCTAATGCATTTGCTCCTTTTATCAGTACCCTCCTATTGTCTGACAGTGAGAGCGTCTTAATGATGCAGGCTCTGAAAATGAAGTGACTATTCATTGCTTTGTGGTAATCATCTCACAGGGAGTGTCTCGACCAGTGCAAGTTAAAAAAAGGGAACCCTTGATGTTGATCATATATTATAAGTTGACTTGACTTGACTTATTCCATTAAAAGCATTGATACTTCAATGAAATAATGAAAAGAAGTTAGTACAATGTAACTTTAGTACATTAAAGGAGCCAATTGGAGTTCTTTGGAAAGACACAACAGAAGCACCTCATCCAGGTTCCTTCATGAACCTTTTAATGAGAAATGTAAATGTGGAAAAAATCCTCCCAGCAGACTGGTGTTTCCCCCGAGATGAGCACATAATGCGGTTCCAGTAACCATCTCTAAAACTGTACATCCATGCCAAGACCTATTACTTGACCCTAGTTTTGAAACTGAGAACTGCGAGGGGCATGCAGCATCTATCAGCACATTGTCAAGAGAACAGCTGCTTTTGTAATCACCCTTACTGAGGTTCATTTATTTAACCAACTTAAATTTGTGTGTTTATCCAGTGCTAAGCTGCCAAAAATGTTTTAAAGAAATAATTTTCATTACACACTTCAGGACATTTCCCAGTCTATTTATGTTACAGAGGTAACTAATGTAGCTTTAGAGGTTTTGCCCAGGGAGGCTTAGTTCTTTCTCAGTCAAAGATTCCAGATCTCAGCCAACCTGGTACTGGCAGCGGTGTTTAATCATATACTAGCTTTAGTTAAGTCAAGTTAAGTTTACTTATATAGCACATTATCATACACAAAAGGTCATTATGTTGCCAGCATCCTTTCCACTGAACCTACACCACATAAATAAATAGGAGACTTATTGATTTTTAGAAATAGATTTTTAGCTATTTATCAGACCTCCAGGTAGTGCAAATTACTTTATTGAGACAAAATGTGGCTCATAGAAATGGCGGTCTGTGGCCCCTAATTTGTGGTTGGTATAGCATAGTTGGTATCTCTCCTCCCAGCAGACTGGGTTTGATTCCCCACCATGTGATTACCATTAAGCATCCCTGGGCAAGACTCCTAATGCTACGTTAGTTAGCCCTAGAAAGGACTGAAAGGCATTAAGCAGACTAATGCTGGATGAACAAATAAATCTAAGATGGTCAACAGTAGGGCTGATTACAAATGAAGCAGTTAAGAAAACTCACACATCTGGATATATTACAGATGCTGAACCAGCAAAGTACAGTAGATTGCTTTCATCAAATCAAATATGGTTAAGTAGAAGTATTATCATTTTTTAAACATTCACAGAAGTGCACATACACTGTATGGACAAAATTATTGGGACACATCTCTTAATTCAGTGGCCCCTTTCTTCTTGTGAAGGGCAATCTTAATGCTTCAGCAGACCAAGACATTTTGGACAACGCCATGCTTCTAACTTTGCGGACACAGTTTGGGGAAGAACCTTTTCTATTCCAGCATGACTGTGTCCCACAAAGCAAGCTCCATAAAGACATGGCTGGATGAGTTCAGTGTGGAAGAACTTGACTGGCCCACAGAGCCTTGACCTCAACCCCATCCAACACCTTTGGGATGAACTGGAACAGAGATTGTGAGCCAGGCCTTCTCGTACCAACATTGATGCCTGAACTCATAAATGCTCTACAGAATGAATGGGCACAAATTCCCACAGAAACACCCCAAAATCTTGTGTAAAAGACTTCCAAGTAGAGTAAATGTTGTTATAGTTGCAAAGGGGGGGACCATCTTTATATTAAAGTCTATGTATTGGAATGCAGCCACTACGTTTGTCCATATAGTGTATCTTAAATGTTACTCTTATTACATGTAGATGTAACTAGTTACTACACATCTCTGGAAAAGGACAGAGAAAGGACACCAAATATGTTTGTCAACCTTGGTGTCCTCACTAACTCAGTCATCATTTGAAGAAACCTTTATTTAGATTAGTTCAATTTTAACAAAATTATACGATCGTAGTTGTACCAAATAAGACATATGGACTGATTATTCGTTGCACAGCTGTCACTGGGCTTGTGGGTCTGCCAAAGCACAACAACTAAATGCTTAATTAACATCAATGAAAACATCTGTGCACATCACATGTTTAAATGTTGATGTTTGAGCCCACACAACATCGATGGATGCCTTTACTGAAATCTAACAACAGGTAGTTGCAAAGGTTGAGAAATCTTCTACTTTATTTTACAGAACCATCGTATAAAAGCAATAACACTCAAGGTCGTGTGTACCTATGACTGAATCACAGATGTTATGTTATTCAGGAGGATCTATTCCATTCTATTGTCATTCTCGACACAGTCCCACTGACTATCCAATATTTTAACCTTTCCCAAAGTCCAAATGTACCATCTGTAGTTTTGCTTAGGTGTACACTAATGTTGTATTGTTGGATTTATCAGAAGTGCACAAGCATTCTTTAAGACTACAATTGCGGTGATATGTATAGTATTTTGCATGGGACAGACATTTGCTTGCATTCTTGTGCATTCAACTTCATCCACACAATTGATATACTTCTTCTAAGTGCTGTGTTTCAGATATTGTACCATATGTTTTGGGGCATTTGTGAAACAGGAGACATACTTAACTGGAAAACGAAATGAAACAATAACAAATAGCCACAAGTGTGAAATTTGGGCCTAAAATATCCAATGACTGTACAAGGTGAAGCTGGAGAAATCTTTTCTGAAATCAAGGGCATAAATTGGAAACTTACCACCCAAAACCTGCAGTAACAGCTTCTACTCTTCTGCAAAGGCTTTACACCAAATAGTCTAACACTATTTGAGGATTTGATTGCATTCAGCCAGAAGAGCATTAATGAGGTCAGATATCATGTTGGATGATCAGTTCTGGATCACAATTATCACTCCAACTAATTCCAGTGGCATTGGATAGAGCTTCATTGCTCTAGAAAAGTGTTTCTATTCAGTTGAATGTGTGCATTGGTGAATGCCTGTGTGAACAATGAGAGCATCTTAAAGTACATACAGTGTATCTGCATTTAAAGAAATGATACATCCTTAAAGAACTTCAATCAATCACAGCCTAGAAGGCCTAGAACACAGGTGCCCAACTCTGGGCTAGTGTCCAGCACAGTTTGGTGATTACCCTGCTCACCACATCCCAGCCAACTTGTTAAATGCCAGGTCTAGTGAGTATGTTTAAACTGAGGGTCCAGGGTTCAAGTCCCTGTTTGGGTGGTCCCACAAGATGTTTTGGGGCAGCTGGTGGCCTGGTGCTTTGGGAGTTGCCCCTGCAATTAGAAGGCAGATGGTTCGAATGTGTTCACATGTAACTATAAGGGCAACTTTGTTTTACGTTACCAAACTGTGGTAAAGCCTTCCAGGTTGAGTCCCCTGACTTGAAAGATCACAGTCCAGAGACAAACACTCCATGGTCCACAGCTCAGGACATTCACAGGTTGTTAGCTGGTATTCCAGCAAATCTCTAGCCGAGTTGATGGCACTTTGTCCACGACTTTAATGAGGTAAAGTAGAGCACAGAGCGCAGAGCAGTGAGACCAATGGTTTGATCTGACAAAAATCATTTGATGTCATGAGTATTTCTTTTCCTAAAAAGACGTACTCATGACATCAATATCAATTGCTCTGAGAGAGTTTAGTCAGTTATGACTCTTGTAAACAGTCCTTGCTTTTTGTTATGTGGGTCATAGAAGTCTGCTCAATACAGACATAGAAGAAAATAATTGCCCTGCTGCTCCTTACAACTTCACCTCCAGGTACCCTGTGGTTACAAGAGTGTTAGGCCCATAACACTTTGGATTGTTGTTTTTCAGTGTAAAAATAAGTCTGTCTGGTAGATGTTGTGAAATATGATGGGGTCATGCACTCAAGGAGTGGGCAATAATATATTCTCATTATAGTGTCATTATACACATTATGGATATCACCAGTATTTATAGGACACAGTATTGCATGCATCATACAAAGACAAACTCTACCAATTATAATGTGCAATTTAGAATGGTTAAAGAAAGCCTGCAACAACAGAAACAACTAGTATGCAGTGCAATATGAAAAAAAAAGATTTTGTGATTTTTATTAGCAAAGTAAGAAATCTGGCTGCCTTTACAATGTAATTATTTTATCAAATGATTCCTCATGAACTTGTAGGCATTCACATGGGTCCTAATGATTATACACACACACACACACACACACACACACACACACACACACACACACACAGACTAGACTGTAGGATCTGTGCACGGGAGGGGAAAAGATAATGTCACAACTCTTTACAGTGATTAATAAGTAATATTTCTACAGGCTGTATTCAGCAGTAGAAAACAATGTGTTTTAACAGTGACAAATACAAATCAAGTTATGGAATAATGTCTCTCTTTGGCCCTGCAGCCATATTCAAAGTGTAGGTGAACTTTCAAGCCTTTTACCCTACAATAAGCTCAAAGCACTTCCTTCAAAGGTTCTGTGCAATCTAAATAAAGTCCATAAAAGCTATCACTTGAACTCTCACAGTTTGTTTTGCTCTGGTAAGTGGTGCCCCAGACACCAAGGATGTAGAATATGTTGAAGTGCAGGGAGAGAGAAGTAATCTCAACGTTTTTTCCCAGCTTCCTAATGGGAGTCCTTGAGCAAACAGAATCCCCCCATTTCTTCTAGGAACAATACAGTAAGCCCACAATTTGATTTGATTCACAATGCTGGGTTCACAATTTAATATTTTATGTTTCATTCGATTCTTAGAAAAAAAAATTGAATGAAGAAAAATGACGGCTGTGTTCAGTTGTGGCGTAATCTTCTTCTGACAGAAGGAGTGTAATGTATGACCTGGATGGAGTGGATGGTTCAATTTGCATTAGATGTCATCCTCTAGAATAGAATTTCCATCCTCTAAATCACATGCATGCATTGTCACACCTCTATTAAATTCTATAAACAAAGCAGTAACATCAAATGTCAAGGTTAATAGATTGCCTATTCTCCCCCTAATTTCTACTAGACCATATCAAACACTTCCTCTAAAAGACAGGAATCTTAAAAAAATTGTTTTCTGTGGCTCAGTGTCTTTTGGATTAACTGCTAATCCAAGAGGTTCCCATACATTTACCGCTGACAGATACAGAATATTGTATCATTTTCCTCTTTACACAAATGACGAAGTGTAATATTTTGTCTTACTTGTTTAACTGGGTTTGCTTTGTCTACTTTTAGGACTTGAAAATTTGATGTTGAATTTTGGAATTAATTCTGGAATCTCATAACACCTCCTGGCATTGCTTAGACAGAGTAACAGCATCCTACCATTGACTCTTAGCAGTTTGAATCACATATGGCTGTAAGCCTTGAAGTGTTATGAACCCAGGCTGACGCATTTAAAGGCCTCAAGAGGCAATTTGAATTTGAAAACCCCCTGTCCTACCTGCTGCTGGAGTGATGGATGAGGATTTGCTGTAGTAAGGGTTTTGGAGGCAGAGGAATCCCATCTAGGAATAAGCAGAGTTTAAATAAGAAGGCACATACGAATGTCTGTGAGAGGACACTAGATTTAAGCCTCATGTAGCCTTAGTATTGGACTATGTTGGACTATTATAATCATGCTCCAAATAACATGCAAATCAAATAATGTACGATAAGCGCCGTGAAAGATGCATTTTCTGCAATAAGTGAAACCATTCAGTTCAGAGTATAGCTATATAATTATCGCTTGTATAAGTACATCTTCACTGCAATGAGAAGAATGTATTACTCAAGCATTAAAAAATGCCTCATCAGATTAGGAAAACCACAGATCAGCATTTTGTCATCTGGACAACTTATATCAGTTTTGCTTCTTTTCTCTGGCTAAAACCTCTTTTTGTGCTGAAGAATGTCACACGCACCAGATCACATGATGTTGATCGGGCTCGGAAGTGACGTCACGCTCAAGGTATAAATACAGGAAGAACAGGTACGTCTGTAAACAGACATTGAGCTCTGATGCCCAACGTCCTCAACAACATTCTCAACTCCGGTACCGTACTCTGGGTTATTACAACCCCCCTCTCTCTATTTATACCTTTCTGTGTACGTGTGAGAACGCGAATTCCTCTGGTGGGAATCTCAACTCCTTTCGGGAGCGTTCTCATAATAACTGCATGAGTTACCGGCTCTATCGTCAGTTACCGTGATTGGGCTCTTCCCTCACGCCACAACTGGGTATCGTGCAGTCATTCGTGACAGAATGTCTGTGTCTCACGTGAGCCCAGCGGACCTTGCTCGTGTCTGGGAGGTAATTAATCAGCAGGCCGTCGAGATCATGAACCTGAAGCAGGAGGTAGCGACTCTCCGTACGGAGGTCGCTACTCTGCGACAGGAGTCACATGATCGCGCTGCAGACCAACTCCCCAGCTGGCAGTCCAAACTCCTCCTCCTCCTTCTCCTACTCCTATCATTCCCAAGCTTTCCTTACCAGATAAATGGGATGGGTCAGGTGAGAAGTGCGATGTCTTTTTAATCATTCTCTCTCTCGTGTTTGAGTTTCAGCCCCAGTGCTACCCTACCGATCGGAGCAGAATCGCACTCCTCACCTCCCTCCTCACCGGGCAGGCAGCCGGGAGGGCCACCGCAGTCTTTACCAAACAACTCAAGGTGGCATTTCAACACCCTGAGAGTGAAGTGGTGGTGGACTCCCAGCTTTACAATCTGCACCAGGGAGATAGTCCGGTGAGCAAATACACCGCTGAGTTCAGGACCCTCGCTGTCCAGACCTCTGGAGCGACACCGCCCTTCGTACCGCCTTTTATGAGGGAGTCTCATGCCGAATGAAGTCGGAACTGGCAGGAAGAGAGCTACCTGAGACATATGAGGGGATGATTGAATTCAGCCTCCATGTCGACCGGCGTTTAAGCACCTTGCCAAAACCTGCTCCCCGGACTCGGACCATCGACATACACTCACCAGCCCCGTCTAACATCAGACCCGCACCACCAGCTTCCTCCTCAGACGCCCACTCTGGAGCTGGGGAGCCCATGCAAATAGGACGCACCTTCCTCAAGGTGGCGGAGAGAGAGCGACGCTATCGTGAAGGCCTTTGCGCCTATTGTGCCTCAAACAATCACCACTGAGCCATCTGCCCTCTCCGTCCGGGAAACGGACAGACCAGGTGGATAGGGGGAGGCTCTCATCTGGTCCGATGGTCGCCACTTCAGGCCTCCCATCTGTTTCCCGATTAACCCTACATGTAAGTCTCCAGTTGAGCCACCAATGGATCGTGACCACGGCGTTCGTTGACTCGGGAGCTGGTGGTAATTTTATCGATCAGGCTTTTGCTGATCAATTGGGGATTAAATCTGAGGTGTTATCCCAACCTTTCGATATCATTGCCATCGACGGTCGACCCCTCACCTCAGGACCCATGGGAAAAACATTTTATTTGTAAAAAAAAACAAAAAAACTTTCCATTATGTATAGATTCTTTAAAAGTTCACATTTACAGTTCTAAATTTCATTTTGAAAAAAAAAGGTCCTCTTGTCACTTTAATTTTTAGTTTAAGTTGTTTACTAATAAATTGCATTTTGAAGACAGAGACAGTGTAGAGTAAAAACTGCTCATAATGTACAGTTTGCTCATAACAGTTTGCTCTTTCTTTCCCATCCATTTCACATTTCTCCCTCCATCTAACCAGAGCCCATGTTTTTGCCAAGTGTTGGAACCATCTGATACCACTTTCCTTTGGCCATCAGTGCAGATCAAATAGTTGTGAGACAACATAAGCTGTCCGGTGGTTTCATGTTTACACTAATGACTACATCTGTCCCAAACGAAAAGATCAGCTTGCTCTGAAAATACTCACGGACTAACTGCTCTGTCTATTTGTGCCCTAAATAGGCCTCAGTTTGTTAGTAAACATGACATTACTTGAGCTTGTATAAGAAACTGAAGTTAGATACGAATTAAAGATGAAAGTAACTGCAAAAGTACTGAAAAGTGAGAGCCTAATGTAAGGGAGCAGTGACAGGAAATATTTAAAAACACACTCCCTTGGTAGAGCTTAGGGCAAGATGTGCATTTTACTGACATCCATGCTCTAAGAGCACAGCTCTGATTTAGCCTTAGTGAAGGCAGTGGGTGGATATGTTCTTTGGGACGCTAATGCATTTGCTCCTTTTATCAGTACCCTCCTATTGTCTGACAGTGAGAGCGTCTTAATGATGCAGGCTCTGAAAATGAAGTGACTATTCATTGCTTTGTGGTAATCATCTCACAGGGAGTGTCTCGACCAGTGCAAGTTAAAAAAAGGGAACCCTTGATGTTGATCATATATTATAAGTTGACTTGACTTGACTTATTCCATTAAAAGCATTGATACTTCAATGAAATAATGAAAAGAAGTTAGTACAATGTAACTTTAGTACATTAAAGGAGCCAATTGGAGTTCTTTGGAAAGACACAACAGAAGCACCTCATCCAGGTTCCTTCATGAACCTTTTAATGAGAAATGTAAATGTGGAAAAAATCCTCCCAGCAGACTGGTGTTTCCCCCGAGATGAGCACATAATGCGGTTCCAGTAACCATCTCTAAAACTGTACATCCATGCCAAGACCTATTACTTGACCCTAGTTTTGAAACTGAGAACTGCGAGGGGCATGCAGCATCTATCAGCACATTGTCAAGAGAACAGCTGCTTTTGTAATCACCCTTACTGAGGTTCATTTATTTAACCAACTTAAATTTGTGTGTTTATCCAGTGCTAAGCTGCCAAAAATGTTTTAAAGAAATAATTTTCATTACACACTTCAGGACATTTCCCAGTCTATTTATGTTACAGAGGTAACTAATGTAGCTTTAGAGGTTTTGCCCAGGGAGGCTTAGTTCTTTCTCAGTCAAAGATTCCAGATCTCAGCCAACCTGGTACTGGCAGCGGTGTTTAATCATATACTAGCTTTAGTTAAGTCAAGTTAAGTTTACTTATATAGCACATTATCATACACAAAAGGTCATTATGTTGCCAGCATCCTTTCCACTGAACCTACACCACATAAATAAATAGGAGACTTATTGATTTTTAGAAATAGATTTTTAGCTATTTATCAGACCTCCAGGTAGTGCAAATTACTTTATTGAGACAAAATGTGGCTCATAGAAATGGCGGTCTGTGGCCCCTAATTTGTGGTTGGTATAGCATAGTTGGTATCTCTCCTCCCAGCAGACTGGGTTTGATTCCCCACCATGTGATTACCATTAAGCATCCCTGGGCAAGACTCCTAATGCTACGTTAGTTAGCCCTAGAAAGGACTGAAAGGCATTAAGCAGACTAATGCTGGATGAACAAATAAATCTAAGATGGTCAACAGTAGGGCTGATTACAAATGAAGCAGTTAAGAAAACTCACACATCTGGATATATTACAGATGCTGAACCAGCAAAGTACAGTAGATTGCTTTCATCAAATCAAATATGGTTAAGTAGAAGTATTATCATTTTTTAAACATTCACAGAAGTGCACATACACTGTATGGACAAAATTATTGGGACACATCTCTTAATTCAGTGGCCCCTTTCTTCTTGTGAAGGGCAATCTTAATGCTTCAGCAGACCAAGACATTTTGGACAACGCCATGCTTCTAACTTTGCGGACACAGTTTGGGGAAGAACCTTTTCTATTCCAGCATGACTGTGTCCCACAAAGCAAGCTCCATAAAGACATGGCTGGATGAGTTCAGTGTGGAAGAACTTGACTGGCCCACAGAGCCTTGACCTCAACCCCATCCAACACCTTTGGGATGAACTGGAACAGAGATTGTGAGCCAGGCCTTCTCGTACCAACATTGATGCCTGAACTCATAAATGCTCTACAGAATGAATGGGCACAAATTCCCACAGAAACACCCCAAAATCTTGTGTAAAAGACTTCCAAGTAGAGTAAATGTTGTTATAGTTGCAAAGGGGGGGACCATCTTTATATTAAAGTCTATGTATTGGAATGCAGCCACTACGTTTGTCCATATAGTGTATCTTAAATGTTACTCTTATTACATGTAGATGTAACTAGTTACTACACATCTCTGGAAAAGGACAGAGAAAGGACACCAAATATGTTTGTCAACCTTGGTGTCCTCACTAACTCAGTCATCATTTGAAGAAACCTTTATTTAGATTAGTTCAATTTTAACAAAATTATACGATCGTAGTTGTACCAAATAAGACATATGGACTGATTATTCGTTGCACAGCTGTCACTGGGCTTGTGGGTCTGCCAAAGCACAACAACTAAATGCTTAATTAACATCAATGAAAACATCTGTGCACATCACATGTTTAAATGTTGATGTTTGAGCCCACACAACATCGATGGATGCCTTTACTGAAATCTAACAACAGGTAGTTGCAAAGGTTGAGAAATCTTCTACTTTATTTTACAGAACCATCGTATAAAAGCAATAACACTCAAGGTCGTGTGTACCTATGACTGAATCACAGATGTTATGTTATTCAGGAGGATCTATTCCATTCTATTGTCATTCTCGACACAGTCCCACTGACTATCCAATATTTTAACCTTTCCCAAAGTCCAAATGTACCATCTGTAGTTTTGCTTAGGTGTACACTAATGTTGTATTGTTGGATTTATCAGAAGTGCACAAGCATTCTTTAAGACTACAATTGCGGTGATATGTATAGTATTTTGCATGGGACAGACATTTGCTTGCATTCTTGTGCATTCAACTTCATCCACACAATTGATATACTTCTTCTAAGTGCTGTGTTTCAGATATTGTACCATATGTTTTGGGGCATTTGTGAAACAGGAGACATACTTAACTGGAAAACGAAATGAAACAATAACAAATAGCCACAAGTGTGAAATTTGGGCCTAAAATATCCAATGACTGTACAAGGTGAAGCTGGAGAAATCTTTTCTGAAATCAAGGGCATAAATTGGAAACTTACCACCCAAAACCTGCAGTAACAGCTTCTACTCTTCTGCAAAGGCTTTACACCAAATAGTCTAACACTATTTGAGGATTTGATTGCATTCAGCCAGAAGAGCATTAATGAGGTCAGATATCATGTTGGATGATCAGTTCTGGATCACAATTATCACTCCAACTAATTCCAGTGGCATTGGATAGAGCTTCATTGCTCTAGAAAAGTGTTTCTATTCAGTTGAATGTGTGCATTGGTGAATGCCTGTGTGAACAATGAGAGCATCTTAAAGTACATACAGTGTATCTGCATTTAAAGAAATGATACATCCTTAAAGAACTTCAATCAATCACAGCCTAGAAGGCCTAGAACACAGGTGCCCAACTCTGGGCTAGTGTCCAGCACAGTTTGGTGATTACCCTGCTCACCACATCCCAGCCAACTTGTTAAATGCCAGGTCTAGTGAGTATGTTTAAACTGAGGGTCCAGGGTTCAAGTCCCTGTTTGGGTGGTCCCACAAGATGTTTTGGGGCAGCTGGTGGCCTGGTGCTTTGGGAGTTGCCCCTGCAATTAGAAGGCAGATGGTTCGAATGTGTTCACATGTAACTATAAGGGCAACTTTGTTTTACGTTACCAAACTGTGGTAAAGCCTTCCAGGTTGAGTCCCCTGACTTGAAAGATCACAGTCCAGAGACAAACACTCCATGGTCCACAGCTCAGGACATTCACAGGTTGTTAGCTGGTATTCCAGCAAATCTCTAGCCGAGTTGATGGCACTTTGTCCACGACTTTAATGAGGTAAAGTAGAGCACAGAGCGCAGAGCAGTGAGACCAATGGTTTGATCTGACAAAAATCATTTGATGTCATGAGTATTTCTTTTCCTAAAAAGACGTACTCATGACATCAATATCAATTGCTCTGAGAGAGTTTAGTCAGTTATGACTCTTGTAAACAGTCCTTGCTTTTTGTTATGTGGGTCATAGAAGTCTGCTCAATACAGACATAGAAGAAAATAATTGCCCTGCTGCTCCTTACAACTTCACCTCCAGGTACCCTGTGGTTACAAGAGTGTTAGGCCCATAACACTTTGGATTGTTGTTTTTCAGTGTAAAAATAAGTCTGTCTGGTAGATGTTGTGAAATATGATGGGGTCATGCACTCAAGGAGTGGGCAATAATATATTCTCATTATAGTGTCATTATACACATTATGGATATCACCAGTATTTATAGGACACAGTATTGCATGCATCATACAAAGACAAACTCTACCAATTATAATGTGCAATTTAGAATGGTTAAAGAAAGCCTGCAACAACAGAAACAACTAGTATGCAGTGCAATATGAAAAAAAAAGATTTTGTGATTTTTATTAGCAAAGTAAGAAATCTGGCTGCCTTTACAATGTAATTATTTTATCAAATGATTCCTCATGAACTTGTAGGCATTCACATGGGTCCTAATGATTATACACACACACACACACACACACACACACACACACACACACACACACACAGACTAGACTGTAGGATCTGTGCACGGGAGGGGAAAAGATAATGTCACAACTCTTTACAGTGATTAATAAGTAATATTTCTACAGGCTGTATTCAGCAGTAGAAAACAATGTGTTTTAACAGTGACAAATACAAATCAAGTTATGGAATAATGTCTCTCTTTGGCCCTGCAGCCATATTCAAAGTGTAGGTGAACTTTCAAGCCTTTTACCCTACAATAAGCTCAAAGCACTTCCTTCAAAGGTTCTGTGCAATCTAAATAAAGTCCATAAAAGCTATCACTTGAACTCTCACAGTTTGTTTTGCTCTGGTAAGTGGTGCCCCAGACACCAAGGATGTAGAATATGTTGAAGTGCAGGGAGAGAGAAGTAATCTCAACGTTTTTTCCCAGCTTCCTAATGGGAGTCCTTGAGCAAACAGAATCCCCCCATTTCTTCTAGGAACAATACAGTAAGCCCACAATTTGATTTGATTCACAATGCTGGGTTCACAATTTAATATTTTATGTTTCATTCGATTCTTAGAAAAAAAAATTGAATGAAGAAAAATGACGGCTGTGTTCAGTTGTGGCGTAATCTTCTTCTGACAGAAGGAGTGTAATGTATGACCTGGATGGAGTGGATGGTTCAATTTGCATTAGATGTCATCCTCTAGAATAGAATTTCCATCCTCTAAATCACATGCATGCATTGTCACACCTCTATTAAATTCTATAAACAAAGCAGTAACATCAAATGTCAAGGTTAATAGATTGCCTATTCTCCCCCTAATTTCTACTAGACCATATCAAACACTTCCTCTAAAAGACAGGAATCTTAAAAAAATTGTTTTCTGTGGCTCAGTGTCTTTTGGATTAACTGCTAATCCAAGAGGTTCCCATACATTTACCGCTGACAGATACAGAATATTGTATCATTTTCCTCTTTACACAAATGACGAAGTGTAATATTTTGTCTTACTTGTTTAACTGGGTTTGCTTTGTCTACTTTTAGGACTTGAAAATTTGATGTTGAATTTTGGAATTAATTCTGGAATCTCATAACACCTCCTGGCATTGCTTAGACAGAGTAACAGCATCCTACCATTGACTCTTAGCAGTTTGAATCACATATGGCTGTAAGCCTTGAAGTGTTATGAACCCAGGCTGACGCATTTAAAGGCCTCAAGAGGCAATTTGAATTTGAAAACCCCCTGTCCTACCTGCTGCTGGAGTGATGGATGAGGATTTGCTGTAGTAAGGGTTTTGGAGGCAGAGGAATCCCATCTAGGAATAAGCAGAGTTTAAATAAGAAGGCACATACGAATGTCTGTGAGAGGACACTAGATTTAAGCCTCATGTAGCCTTAGTATTGGACTATGTTGGACTATTATAATCATGCTCCAAATAACATGCAAATCAAATAATGTACGATAAGCGCCGTGAAAGATGCATTTTCTGCAATAAGTGAAACCATTCAGTTCAGAGTATAGCTATATAATTATCGCTTGTATAAGTACATCTTCACTGCAATGAGAAGAATGTATTACTCAAGCATTAAAAAATGCCTCATCAGATTAGGAAAACCACAGATCAGCATTTTGTCATCTGGACAACTTATATCAGTTTTGCTTCTTTTCTCTGGCTAAAACCTCTTTTTGTGCTGAAGAATGTCACACGCACCAGATCACATGATGTTGATCGGGCTCGGAAGTGACGTCACGCTCAAGGTATAAATACAGGAAGAACAGGTACGTCTGTAAACAGACATTGAGCTCTGATGCCCAACGTCCTCAACAACATTCTCAACTCCGGTACCGTACTCTGGGTTATTACAACCCCCCTCTCTCTATTTATACCTTTCTGTGTACGTGTGAGAACGCGAATTCCTCTGGTGGGAATCTCAACTCCTTTCGGGAGCGTTCTCATAATAACTGCATGAGTTACCGGCTCTATCGTCAGTTACCGTGATTGGGCTCTTCCCTCACGCCACAACTGGGTATCGTGCAGTCATTCGTGACAGAATGTCTGTGTCTCACGTGAGCCCAGCGGACCTTGCTCGTGTCTGGGAGGTAATTAATCAGCAGGCCGTCGAGATCATGAACCTGAAGCAGGAGGTAGCGACTCTCCGTACGGAGGTCGCTACTCTGCGACAGGAGTCACATGATCGCGCTGCAGACCAACTCCCCAGCTGGCAGTCCAAACTCCTCCTCCTCCTTCTCCTACTCCTATCATTCCCAAGCTTTCCTTACCAGATAAATGGGATGGGTCAGGTGAGAAGTGCGATGTCTTTTTAATCATTCTCTCTCTCGTGTTTGAGTTTCAGCCCCAGTGCTACCCTACCGATCGGAGCAGAATCGCACTCCTCACCTCCCTCCTCACCGGGCAGGACCCTCACTGTCCAGACCTCCTGGAGCGATGCCGCCCTTCGTACCGCCTTTTATGAGGGACTCTCATCTCGAATGAAGTCAGAACTGGCAGATAGAGAGCTACCTGAGACATACGAGGGGATGATTGAACTCAGCCTCCATGTCGACCGGCGTTTAAGCACCCTGCCAAAACCTGCTCACCGGACTTGGGCCATCGACATACACTCACCAGCGCCGTCTAACATTAGGCCCGCACCACCAGCTTCCTCCTCAGATGCCCACTCTGGAGCTGGGGAGCCCATGCGAATAGGACGCACCTTCCTCACGGTGGCGGAGAGAGAGCGATGCTATCGTGAAGGCCTTTGCGCCTATTGCGCCTCCCCCTATCACCACCGAGCCATCTGCCCTCTCCGTCCAGGAAATGGACAGACCAGGTGAATAGGGGGAGGCTCTCATCTGGTCCGATGGTCGCCACTTCGGGCCTCCCATCTGTTTCCCGATTAACCCTACAGGTAAGTCTCCAGTTGAGCCACCAACGGATCGTGACCGCGGCCTTCGTTGACTGGTAATTTTATCGATCAGGCTTTTGCTGCTCAATTAGGGATTAAATCTGAGGTGTTATCCCAACCTTTCGATATCACTGCCATCGACCCCTCACCTCAGGACCCATCACCCATTGGACCGTGCCTATCACTCTCCTCGTTTAAGACCACACTGAGACCATTTCATTCCTCCTCACTCGCCTCACATCGCCTCCCATCGTCCTTGGTCACCCCTGGCTGCTGCTTCATGACCCACTTATATCCTGGACCCGTCACAAGATTCTTCAATTGGGGTCGACTTGTCAGGAGCTGTGTCTCCAGGCACCAATTGGGATGTGCTCAGTGGAGTCTGAGGCCCCCGACGTCGACCTTGAGTCCATTCCCGTCCCGTACCGCGACCTGGCTGGGGTATTCAGCAAGACAAAGGCCATCCAGTTTCCTCCTCATCGGTCTTACGACCTCTCCATCGACCTTCAACCAAGTACGGTACCACCCCGCGGTCGACTTTACTCTCTATCGGCCGGGGAACAGAAGGCCTGGGATGAGTACATCTTCGACAGGGGACCATCAGACCCTCCAGTTCCCCGGCAGCCGCGGAGTTCTTTTTCATAAAAAAAAAAGACGGTGGACTCCGGCCCTGTGTCGACTATTGGGGGCTCAATAACATCACCATCAAGAACCGTCATCC
>JBBJLS010085486.1:0-22500 GCA_037577275.1 Bryconaethiops microstoma
GAGAGAGAGAGAGAGAGAGAGAGAGAGAGAGAGAGAGAGAGAGAGAGAGAGAGAGAGAGAGAGAGAGAGACTTGGTGCTATGAGAGAAAATGTAGTTTCCAGTTTGCTCCAGTTGGATGAGACATCATTACTACCTCTTTCACCAGTGTTTAAACACTACAGGGAACAAACAATTTTATACAATTCCCTCCTTACCCTAAATGAAGTCAGTCAGACAAGTTTTATGTCTGAAGTTTGCTTTGTTTGCACTGTAGCTGTGAGGCTAATGTAGTACCAGTATGTCAATATTGCATAAAACTCATTTGCACACTGAAGCCTTCTTTCACAAACTTTCAGAACTTGTTAGTTACTTGAGCCTTGCAGCTTCAGTGCAAAACTAAAGAAAGAAACTTCAGACTCAATACATTTGCAATATACAAATGAGCCACTAACCAATCAGTGTTTTGACAGGTGACCAATCACAACTCCAGGGAGTTTTGATTAATTTGTTGAACTGATTTAATATAATTCAACAAATCTTTAACTATTAGAGACATTGATTGGCTGAATTGTATTCAATATTCCCGTGATGTTTATGTACCAAAATATTATTCATAATTCATCTTAGTTCATTCTTATATTTTCCAATCTGTGAATTAAACAGGCTGTTTTTTGTTACTGTGCCTTAAAGATATGTTAATTGCGTATTTTCTGATTGGCTGCCCTGTATTGCAGCTCTTTCAAAAGGCAGTGCTGAGATGAAACACTCCTTATAACTTCAGAACTTCAGAATCTAAACTGCTATAGTCTGAGTGGGTAGATACATAGAAAAGTGCTTTGTTTTTTAATGACGAGTGTGTCGTACAGTGTCAGAAACCTCATAAGCAAAGCTATTACAGATTACTCAACAACTCTGTGGGAAGAGTGTGATGATTCAGCCGTTTACGGTTTTAACTTCTACAGTTCCATTGACCGGTGCTGCTAATTAAGAGAGGCCAGTTTGGACCTCCAACCTCTGGACTAAAGAGCCTCTATTGTGTCAGGGTTTGATTTTACACAGCTTATGTGAACTTATTTGAAATTAATTTAATGACTAGTCCATCAAATCATCTGAGTCATGGAAATGAATGAACCCTCACCATCTCGAATCGCTGTCGAGAGCAGGATGCTGAATCTAAACGCCTGTTAAGCAGATACGCCCAGAAGCGAAATGGCACTCAGTGGATCAGAGTGTGTGATTAAGGGTAAAACTGCACTAGACATGCTGAAATCACATCATCCCCCACGTACCACCCGGAGTCATTCAGAAAGGCCAAAAATTAAAAATGTTACTAGCAAGAGAGGTTTATGACATAACGCCACAAGCTAAGCCTCTGCATGCTGCATTACGAGATGTTGCATAATTCCTTGGGCTGCAGATAAGACAAGCAGCCACGTTCTTGAGTTAGTGTTGGACCTAATCTCTTAAGGGACCAAACTGGAACCCTCAAACGTTAAAGTTACAGCCAAGGATTTCAGGACGGTAGAGCAGAAGTCTCAGAACTTTCTAGGACACCGAATGAGGATCGGGCCGTAGTACCTTATTAAACATTGCTAGATGAAAACTGAGACTATCAGGTTTTAGACTTAACAAATGAAACCAAAAATGTCTAAACTAGGTTCCGTTCATGGTAGGGCTTGTTGCTGATGTCCTGGATCACCGTCATGTTTCTCACAGCGTTAAAGATAAATTTGTTAGCGTCATAGAAACTCCCACTGAAATTTATCTTCAACCCAAACAGACAGTCGAGCTTGAACTTCAGCCACTTCCCAGCTGTTAGTTTGTGACTCCATTGTTGATTTTGCTGCACGGACTGTGACCTCTTTTCATGCTGTGATGACATTTTGACCAAACTGAAAGCAGTGATGCAGTCAGCTTGGCTGCTTTTGGCCCTCCCATGCCATTTACAAAGCAAATTCAGACTTCAGATTTATGGATGCTCTGTCCAGCTGATCTGGCTGTGGCTCGGATTAAATCTTGCCAGATTTTCCTTAAAGAAGCTTCTATACACAGTACAGTAAATTGTGAAATCACATTTCCCAAAGAAGAGTCACAGAGACATCAGGTCAGATCCACCAATGTGAATGGGTGAGAAGCTCATTTAAAAGACAGACTCACTGGTGCAAAAAATGACTCAGAACAGAGCCAGTCATCAGAGTGAATGTCTAACACAAAGAACAGCACCGCATAGATGATGCAAAGCCATTTCGCTCAAAAGCACTGAATCCAAAGAGTCCTTTGACCATTGTGTTTTTCCAACAGCTCTCATTATACTTGTAACATTTCATCAAATTATGTTATTGACCATTTCAGCAAGTGAAAAGTGGTACACCAGAAATGCCAAATCAACTTTGAGATCCTGTCCCAGCACCTCTCAATGGGATTGCTCCATCTACAGAATTAAACAGGTATTTTTTTTACTGTATGTTTAAGACTGGTATATACAAATGATCTTTTCTCCTTTAAGAAACTAAACCTTAATTTCTGGTGATGCTAAATGTTAAAATGTTGTCAAAGGGTGCTGCTATAAGTCTCAGTATGAGAAAAATGTAATTATATTTAAATATGCTAAATAAGTACATTTTAATACCCACTTACCCATACCTACCTCTACACCAAGCCACCAAACAATCTACCAAGGCAGCCACCTAATTACTTACCATCCCAACCACTTACCTAGCAACCCAGCCACCTACTTACTACCGACTCAGCCACCTAATTACTTACCTCACCACCTACCTACCCACAAATCTGACCCACTCACTACCCAACTCTGCCACCTACCTTGCAACCACCTCAGCTGTAAACCTACCTACCTACAAACCCTCCTATTTACATACAAACCCACCCACCTCAGTACAAACCTAGCCACCTCACTACCTACAAACCCAGACACTGAGTTCCTACCAAGTCACCCACACACCCAACAAACTACCTATTCACCCAACCACCTATGTACCTATGAATGCAGCCACATAGCTCCCTAACGATCTACCGACCATAATTGCATATGAGCCCAACCACCTAACTACCTACATAACTACCCACAAACACAGCCACCTACTTTCCTACCAACCTAAGAACACTACCATCTACTTACCTAACTTTAGAAGAACTGTACAGATGCCAAGTTTGTTTAACATAATATGCACCAGTTTAAACATGCCATAATTAGACACTCTTCACTGGATGATAAATCAGGCTACTCCCTATTTACAGTTCTGTAGCCTACAAACACTGTATGTGTGTGACCCAATTTAGTGAAGCTCTCAGCACACTCATGCAGCACTCACAGTGAAGCTTTCAGTGGGCGTTTACTGAGACAAGTCCTCAATGTTTTATGGCATTTTATATCATGGCAGCAGTATAAAGGTTACTGCATTGCTGACTATATGGAGAATTATAAAGGGTCATGAAACTCTGACTTTAGTCGGAAAGAAGTAAATGGGTTCTTTTCTATATTAATGCAGACATGAGAATATGAGGGTAAACATAGATACTTTATTTGTGGACATACCTCGAATGTTGCCCTGCAATGGTAATAAATAAATATAATGTATATAATTTTACATTTATTTTTCCCATATTTATTTTCACAGTTTTTCTTTCTGATACGTAGTTAGGTGACAAACATGAAGCTTTGACAAAGCATACATTATGTATGTGCTAAAACACGCACACATGCATGTGCAAGGGTGAAAATCTGTGACCTCAGAAAGATTTGACCTGATCACGGTTCTTTAGGAAACAATTCTATACACTTCTTTCATGACATCATGATGATCGTGCACTGGCAATTTCCTAGCAAACACCTAGAACACCACGGCAACCACATGGAACACCACAGCAAATCCTTAGAAAATGCCAAGAACCACCAGAGATGACAGTATAACCCTATATCCACAGATAAGGAACCCAATATCTTTAACCAACTACAACAAATACAATTAAAATTCTGTTCAAAACTGATTTAACTTTTCAATATCACCAGCTGGCTTTATCAATCCAACATTCATTTTTAGTCACAATCATACTTTTAGGCCTGGTAAGTAGGGAATTGACCCTGGTTCAAAGTCATAGGTTCAAATCTCAGGTCTGCCAGTGGTACCACGGTGGTACCCTTGAGCAAGGTACCATATCCACACACACGGCTCCCCAGACGCCATTGTTGGCTGCCCACTGCTTCACTCACTGGGTTGAATACAAGCAATTTCCTCTAGGATCAATAGAGTGTTTAAAAAAATGTCACAACAAACAGATTGTGAACTAAATATCAACAACTAGAAAGCAAGATAGCAAATCAATCAGTTCAGCCACTTTATGCTTGCACTATAACGTCTGCAAAAAATGAACAACAACAACAACGACAACAAAAAGAAAGACAAGGCTGGTGCATTCAGCCTGAGTAACGTCTGCCACTGCTTTGAGACTTGCGCCATTGCCATAGCAGCAAAACCACACAGCTCCCACACAAGCACAGACCCTGCAGTGCTTCCAAACTCCAGCTCTGCTGCTTGGAGTCTGATCTCTCAAGCAGCTCTCACCTCCCTTCAGCCTGCTGAGAGCCTCTCTAATCCTCCTGCAGTCTCAGCCCCACCTGCAGCATCTGCTCACACGGCAGCTGCAGAGCTCTCCACACGAACGCCGCGCTCCATAAACAAACACCAAGCTTTCAAAGACTTTACATCACAAGTCGATCGGCAATCACAGAAACCGGGCAGTTACACAATCCTGACGGCTCCTATCTGGGCCCTGCGACCAGGGGTGCAAGATATATCAGTATGTTACATGCAGTAAATCATACGATTTTTCTACATTTCTGCATGATTTAGTAGTTGAGATTACTCAGTTATGCAGAGATGGAAGTCATTCAGAGTGGTTTAGTTCTACGTGGAGTGAGAATATGCATCTCCATCTCCGATGCAATACACATATCACTGCCAATGATCTGATACACCGAAGATAGATAACGTAAAAGTAATGCAACTAAATGTGACTAAAGCAATAATGTAATCATGTAAAAATACATAATGTAACTAATGCAATAAAGTAACTAAAGTAATAATGTGAAAACACAACATTGAAATGTTATGTAAAGACACATAATATAACTAATGTAATAATGTAAGTAACGTACTAATGTAAAGATATACAATATAACTATAGTAATCATATAAAAATACATAATATAACACGATATAATACGATTCATCTCCTATTGTGATGCAGTGTGAACTGACAATTTGAATCAACATAAGACAACACAATGTAATATCTACCTCTATCCTGTTGTTTCTATTATTTGCTTACTGCTGTTTAGCCCAATGTTTGCATTTTTGTTGACCTAGTGAAAGCGCTACTAGAACACAGTATTTGTCATAGTACTGTATTCACTCAAACGGTACTTCATTAAACTAAATCAGGAGCTGCTGATGGAGTTTCACAAAACCGGAAGCCCTGAGGTGAAATCTGGAACCAAACCTGTGTTCTTCTGACCAGGACTGAAAACGAAGCTTGACATTATTTAATGTGTTCTTGTTTGTTAGCATTTATGCTAATATTAATTTATTAATTTGCAGTCAGAAAGTCCTTCACTGCTCAGATAAATGGCTTTAAACAGTTTACAGAAGAGCCCAAGATATTTGCACAGTGGCTGAAATGACTATAAACCTACTAGACTTGACTAGATATGATGCAGTGCTTAAACATATGATGCTATGCAATTCAGGGTGGTAAAGACAGTCTCACCTGGTCTAAAACCAGTCATTGTATTCTGTTCTCTAAATACACCTTTTTAACTTCTCACATATTTGACAGTTGAACCCTTTAAGGAGTAAGAAAATGCGAAGTGTGTTTGCATGGCTGGTATAAAACCTGTGTTTGGACACACAAACAGCAGCTTTATATCCAAAAAAAGTTTATGTTAAAAGAAAATAAAAAAATTGTTCACAGTGGGGATCAAACCAATTCCTTTTCTGACTCTCTTCATTCAGCTTTGCGTTTTACCACTGAACCACTGGTGTTACATCACTTCCCATTACCAGGCTGTTTGTGGTTAAGGACGGCTGAAAATGGGTGGAGCAAACCACTCTCGTCCAACACAGGTGAGAAAAAGCGTGCGTAGTGGCGTAATTTTCTAAACAACAACAAACAGAGACACGTATTTCTTTTCATAACTGACCGGAGCTTCATTGTCTTAAAGTCTGTTTATAAGTCTGTTGTCTCTGCAGCTTTTTGCTCTGCGTTTATTTGTGCCCGCGTGTCAGCAGAGTAACCTGACGTCACAATGCTTATCCAAAAACTCTTTCTCCCCTATACACTATAAAGGCGACTCGCCCCTGCGCTCTCTCTCACCATATATTACGGAGGTGACTTGATCACAAAAAACAAATTTTTAAACGATCAGTGCTCACTGTCCCACTGGTCATCTGATAGTTAAGCTGTATACAAGCGCACTAGGGGGCTACCACAGCACATTTCAGACTTGGAGGAGAAGTGTCCTCAAAACTCACCTTTCATAAGAAATCATAAAAAAAACTATAGTTACTATGCAAGCACACTAATTAATGTGCAAAACAATAGCCCAAAACAGCAGCAATGGGATAAAGAAGCTGTAACAAACCTCCCCTCAATGAACAAGTTAAGGCTGAATCCTTTTGGGGAGAAGTCCGTAACTGTACCCTGCTGTTACAAAGTGTCACAGTATATACAATAAAGGGAACAGTATGGTGTGAGTTTAAGGAGGGGTGGCAGTTTTGTTTGGTTTTAGAAGTGTGCGTATGTGTGTGTGCGTATGTGTGTGTGTGTGTGTGAAAGAGAGAGAGAGAGAGAAGTAATGCTCTGATTTAGGAATCCGACCACAATGCTTCTGGCTTTGCAGATGCATGAATGAACATCACATATAAAAAAGACTGTTATTTTATTGTTAGTGACCCAGTTTCACTTGCATTACAAGGAGGCCTAATCCTCAGCACACCTGATATGGGGCTTTTATTTTAACTCATTGGTTATTGGTATCAGTATGATACCAACTGTCTGTTGATAATTGACTTAAATATTAGTCCAGAAATTTGGTCCATCCCCACCTTATTCATCATAACAGATTAACCCTCAGAACTCAGAGTGTATCAGTAAACTCTGATTTCAGTAAATATAACCAGTGAAAAACAGTCTAGAACCGGTGTTTGTTCTCCTACACGCTCGCCATTTGCTGCTCTTTTTCTCGGCGCTCTCCGGAGCCCCGCCCTCTGCGGGTTTTCCCCACCCACTGGTGGGCGGAGACTATCCAGAAAGTTCTCCCGGGTTCAAAGATCTTGTGTTTTTTCCGTTTGTTTGTAAGACCTAAAATTAAATAAATTTGTTCATTTTTGTTCTTTATGTTCATTTGCATGTGATGCTGTTTTTAAAACCCAGTAGTGGTTTTTATTATTATTACATGTTTTTAAATTGCAATAACTTTGGTTCTATGTGACACAGGAACACCAAACAAACCTCGAGCACCAACACACACCGAGGGAACTTCCATATAAGGAGCCGTTTTGCTGTATAGTATTAATTTACCATTCACTCCACATGGATATGTTAAAAAAGAGCTGGCTATGGCAGTGATTATAAGAGTGCAATGGTAAAGCGCAATCTGAAATGGCATCAAGTCCAAATCTGAGGCTTTTCCCCCCATTCTCCAAATTAATCTAATTCTCTTATCGACAAACATTTGGACTGTTGTGCATTTTGATGCCATCTGTCCTCCACTACCGTCTGATATGGAGGTTATGACACAACAGCTTGCAACACACAGTGACCAAAGAAAAGCAGCAAAGCAATTTCCTGTGAAACTGATGGTCAAAGACCTTCTAAAGAAGCGTAAAATAACAGCCTGTTAAAAACAGGGACATAAACATTGACACCACACAAACATAGAAAAGTCAACGGACATGTTTTTACCTCGTTAGGTTTTTACCTTGTTACAATTCACCACATCAAAGACGTTTTCCTGTGATTTTTACTTAAAATGTTGTGACTTTTGCACCAGATATAAAAAATTTTTTTTTACATTTTTGATGGCATCACATGATGGGAACCACAAATAAAAAAGTATCAATAGTTGTTTGTAAAAAAGCAGTTGATATTTTGTGAGCTGGTAATGAAGTCCTGACTGTAAAAGTGACGTTCTGTTCAGTATATCAGTGAGTTCCTTGTGGAAGTCCAGTATTACTGTAGTTTCATCAGTAAACTACCTGGTTTGACTCAATCAGACCTTCATTAAATTAAATCAGGAGCTACTGATGGAGTTTCACAATCCAAACAATGGCTGGAGGAACCGTGGAGGAATCTGGAACCGAACCTGTGTTCTCCTCACCAGCTCACACAACGTTTACACACAGAACAAATCTTGATACTTTTTAAATGCTCTCTTGTTTGTTTGTATTAACTTTTCAGCAGAAAGACACATTAATGATCACAGACTGAGAAAAATGGATTTAAACAATTTAGGTATCTAAGACCTTTCTGTACTACATACCAGTTTTTGACAGATTTTTATGTTTACGTGCAAGTTCAAAATGTAAAACTCTTCAAATCTTTGTTCTCACTTTTAGTTAAATCAGTTTATTGAATGAAGGGTCAAGGTTGGTTTCCATTAACCATCATGGAATTTATGGCTCCACCTTAAATGGTGCAGCAGTCATGAATGACATTGGCCCATTTAAAGCAGAACCTCCATTGCAAGTACAGTCACTCAACAAGTTTGGGGTTTAAAAAAGGCGACCTGTCAGAATACTACAGTACTATAATACACAAACAAACACAAACAAAAATTCTAATATTCAAATTCTCAAATCATCATTAGTAGCTTTATGCATTATTAACTTATTATTATGTGCAATGGTCTAATGTGAAATATCACTACGGATCTACTACTGATTTCTATTACAGTAAAAATACACTCCTCACCACTGTAATTCACTAAAATGTTATTTATCTATAGTATTTATTACCAATATTTGTGTTTACAGTATAAGGTATTTCATATTGAGTACATAAATCTAATAAAAACTCTGCAGAAATACACTTTATATTTTATATTGTTCTTGTCTGTGTGTGTCTGTGTTTCTGTGCAGTTGTAACATAAGCAGTTTTCCTTCTGAATTTTGGGTTCACTTTAAACCGTGCAGCAGTCTTAAATAATGTTGCCCCACTTAAGGCAGATTGAAAAATAAGAAAGTGACTTGCATTGCAGGTGCAGTCACTTGGTAGGTGAAATACTTTAAGGTAAAAACAAGACGACCTGTCTGAATACTAATAGTACTATGACACTACTATACAAACAAATACGAACAAATATTCGATTATTCAAATGATTTCAGCCAGTCCGGCACAACAACGTCATTCTGCTTTAACATCTGTGTGCTTCTCTAATTTGACACAGACAGTGGAGAGAACAGAAGGAAAGGTAAAAACAGAGATAAGCAGCTGCTTTCTGTTTATTTCACTCCATGTAGCAAACCCAGCAGTGCTTTCACATCGGCAGGAGAAAAGAGGCTGCGTCGCAAAACTGGGTCAGATCAATTAGCCTGACAAACTCTAAAGGAAAGGCCGTCTAATAGAAGAAAAAAAGTCTGTACGTGACATTTAAGGACCGTAAAAAAAAAAAAAAAAAAAGCTGACAGCTTTAAAATCTCCCTCACCTCAGAGTCCTCTGTAAAATGAAGAGGAAGAGAACGCTGCAGAATTTCTACATTGTGAATTTATGAACAAATCCATGCAATAACTAAAGAACCCTTATAGCCGAATACGAAAACGCCCGCAAAACGTCTTTAAAATATTGTTTAATGTAGTATATAAGTACAGTTTAAGTTCACAAGTCCATACAATCAGTTTATGGAATCTCTACCATTTTGAATTGAGCATTTTTGAGATGTCATAAAAAAGCAACAAATAGCAGTTGACAGCAGCTGAAGTTATAAAGGAGTGTTTCCTCCTGGAATGCTTTTTAAATGAGGTAGGGTATAAGACAGCCAACCAATACAGAGATCATTTACATTTATGAGACTTAAAGGTACAGTAGGAAAAACAGCCAGTTTCATTCAAATCAAGACAGATTGGAAAATTGTCATGGAATTATTTATGATCAAACAAATAATAATTTTAATGAGCAGAATTAACTTGCTGTCTTTTACCAAGCCGTTTATGGTAAAGGACGGCTGAAGAGGGGTGGAGTGAACCACTCTTACCCGAAAACGAGAGGAGAAAAAGCGCACAAATCTACGTTCACGGTCTGATAACTTTTAATTCAAGCACAACAAACAGGCACATGTCTATTTTTATAATAACTGACCTGAGCTTTAGTGTCTTGAAGTCTGTTTCTGAGTTTGCTGTGTCTTAAACCTTGCAATACTGAATTGTTGCTCAGCTTTTTTGTTTTGCCACTTTCCGGCCGTCATAGCTGTGGTGTCACAACACTTCACAACACGATGTTTGCTGAGACACTCTCTTTTCCACTACACACTTTTAAGGTGACCTACCTCTCCACTCTCTTTCTCCCCATTCATTATAGGGGTGATTCGAGCGCAAAAATTGGATATTTAAATGATCAGTACTCGATCCCTGATCAACCGATAAAAAATCTGAATACATGTGCAATACTGTGCATAATAAAGAATGTTTTAGTATAAATATAGCCAAAATTCAGTATGGGCTCACACAAGAAGCAGCACCAAATTCCAGCTGTAAAAAGAATAATAATGATGATAATTCTGATACTAATCAAAATAAAACTTAAGAAGAAGAATAGTGTAATTGCTGATGCAATCCCACCAAAACATTGAATATGCATGGCATCAGTACTTTAGAGGAAGCTAGAAGTGGAGAGACAGAGTAAGAGTTTTAGGAAGTGTGTGCATGCATGCGTGTGTGTTGGCCCATTTTTGTCGCCCCTGTTGTCGCAGTAACGCTGCTACAAAGTGATTCGTGCTGCACATTTGCGACAGGTGCTGACAGGCCTGTCAGGTAAAGTGTTCCCAGTTCAGTGGACCCAGTTCACCACAAAACACTAAAACACAAAACCCGCCTCCGGAGCAGCGGAGGACGCCTTCACACACACCAGGATTTTAAAGAAGGGCTGTCGATATCCATTATCTCAATAAAACAGTTACAGGTCAGTGATTCTGATGAGAGTGTCTCCCCAAACTCTGATTTCAGTAAACATAAATGGTGTAAAACAGTCTAGAACCGGTGTTTACCCTCAGAACTCAGAGTGTATCAGTAAACTCTGATTTCAGTAAATATAAACAGTGTAAAACAGTCTAGAACCGGTGTTTGTTCTCCTACACTCTCGCCGTTTGCTGCTCTTTCTCTCGGCCGCCCTCCGGAGCCCCTCCCTCTGTGGGTTTTCCCCACCCACTTGTGGGTGGAGACTATTCTGAAAGTTCTCCTGGGTTCAAAGATCTTGTGTTTTTTCTATTTGTTTTTAAGACCTAAAATAAAAAAAAATTATTAATTTTTGTTTTTTTATGGTCATTTGGACACATGCTCTCACGCACACACACCCTCTCATTGGACACACACCCCCACGTGCGCGCACACACACTCGCTATTTCATATACATTTTCTCTCTCACACACTTTCACATAAACACTCATATACACATGCACAGTTCTTGCAGTAACCGTTAGTTGACATTCACTAGACAGTTAAATGCACTTGTCATGAAATACTGAAGTAAATTTGACTAATCAGACCATTCAAGCTGGATCTGGAATAAACGGCAGCTATTAGATAAAGAAGGTGAAGGAGATCTGCCTGCTGTGAGCTGAACGATTCCTCATGGCAGGGCTCTAAACTTGTGTGATTAATGAAGACTGTAGTATCGTACCCTGCTGTTAGGCCCCCTTTATCCATGTTTCCAGCATGTTTTCATGCTCTCCCACACCATGCAAGACCAACTTTACATAGTTTGCAGCTAAAGCCCAGTAAAATTAATTTTGACTGGTGCACGCAGTTCAAAAACAGGTTCTTTGCTTCTCACACACAGAGGCTTGAAAGCTTAATATTATTAAAGTTGTCATGTTTCAATGGGAGATTACAGCAAAGAATTTCAACCACAAGCAATATCACCATAGATATGAACTAAAAATGTAGATTTCTGCTTATCTTTGAAAGGTCTGTATTCAAAGGATATAAAACAACCCATATAAAAGTAATATAAATGGATGTGTAGGTAAATCTTACTGTAGGAGTAATTTGCATTAGTTCCATGCAAAGTGCCTACTAATCAGTGCTGTATTTATTCAGGTTTCAATTGATTATTTTTTTTAAATCGATTTTCAAATCCTGAGGGTTTTTTCCCTTTTTCTGCATTACTTGTTCATTTTTAATATTTAAAACCTAATACAATGTGTAATTTACAAGTGTCTCATATCATTTTAGCACAACCTAAATCAACTATTTGCGCACAAATATTGCAACACAATACAAACATATTAAACATTTGGTAAACCTTCAGCTTACACACACTTTAGTATTATAATAAGAGATGTTATTATACGTCAAACTGCACACAACTATTTACAAGATGTGACAAGAGAGATCTTTTACAGTACCACAAAACAGAAGCCATATCGCCCCCTACACTTCCCATAGCGCGCTGCAATCTGTCACAATAATATTTTGTTGTTTTTAAGCAAATGACACACTTTTCACACAATCAAAGTAATTAAAGGCATCAACAATGTCTTCAACAACTAATCATTACAACCAATTTAGCAACATCAGCATTTTTGTACAGTCAATTGCCTAAGAATTAATAATGGAGTCTGAGGCCAGACCAGTTCACTGACTGGCTGATTGATTGAATCATTGACTGACAGTCTGTTCTGACTGTCTGCCGCCAATCATGAGGGCGCAAGTGTTTACTGATGAGTCAACCAAAGATTCATCGTCGCCTCCCAGCGCTGCGTGAAGACTGCACGACTGTGAGTCAACCCTCAGTCCCCCGAGAAATCTACACAGGGCCTCAAAACCCAAATGCTGTCGCCGTAGATCTTTCTCTTACAACTGCATATGAAAGAGATGTACACTGGAGAAATGGTCTAATCCCTGGCAACGTTTGACAGGATTTCATCACATATTTTGCAGGACTGGTCTGAACAGCATTTTACTGGCTTCAGATACTCAAATACGATCAGTCCCACCCTTATAATAATATTAAGTTACAATTCATAATTGATCATGTTTTAAGAGTGTTTTGTTCCAGTTTTTGATTTGTAACAAACAATTTTATACTTTATACATCCCCGTTTTTGTGATAGTCATCTCAAAGATGCTGAGAAATAGACCTGCTGTGAGGTTAGATACGGAGACAGGTCAGATATGGAGACAGATGAGTCACCTACCTTACCTAGACAGAGGCAATGATACAGAAATAAGTGGAAGATGTAGATCTTTGAAGGTCTTTGTTCAGAAATGTGTTCACATAGTCAGTTTAGCTGCTTTGCTGCAGTTCACATTGCTGACTTAGTCATCCAAGTTGAAGGTCAAGAACAAATGAAATAACTTGCAAATGCAAATGTAACTCTTGTTCAAGACTGAGGACTCAGTGAGACGTACATAATTATTTTAATTATTATAGACTTATGGCTGTTCATACCTTAAAGAAATCAGCTAAACTGATGTCCTGATTTTCTACAGCACAATACTACAATCATTTCCATTTTTCTTCCATCTTATGATAAAAGGTGTTTAAATCAGAGAGATATGACCAACCGGTATCTCCTGGTCTGGATTATTACCCTTTCTATCAGCATCTCATATCAGTACTCCCTTTCTACCGCAAATCACTGATCCCTCCAAAAATGTAAATGGGTAGATTTTTTCTGGTCGTCCACTAGACAGACACGGTAATATTGTAATAATTGACATAATTTTGTAATACCATCCTAATTATACCGCCAAACTCTAGTTGCAGCCAAGAAAAGGCTGTTCCTATAAGATTTAAGAGGCCTGTTTAGCAGGACATCAGAGAGAAAAGATAAACATCTTCCACCACAAGGGGTAACCTCTCAGAGCTCTGAAGAGCTTCCAACAACGTGGTGGACGAGTCATGCATGGTCCTTTCAGTGGTGTTGCTTTCTCTCCATGGTCTTTCAGAGTTCACCAACCACACCTCTGAGGATCAAAGTAGCATGCGGAGGAGCGCTGCATCCCTCCTCGCTGTGTCGCAATCGATCAGGCGGTGTGTAAATAAGAGAAGGGCTCCTGCATGCCCCCCTCCACCTGGACCTGGCAGGCTCCGGACTGCCGAACCCCATACATCAAAGGCCGAGTAAAAATAGCTGCCTAGGCGAAAACACGCTTTCCCTAAATCGATTCTTCGCTGCATCAATCGCCTCGCAGCACAGCCTGACAGCTTAACCCATATTCTCCCAGCTCTTTCCAGCGCAGGGAACGGAGTGGGAGGAGGGCTGGGAGAGCAGGTTCCATCCACGCAGTACCTTCCTACTCACACCACACTGAAACACAGCTCCCAGTTCCCTCAGAGCCATCGATTCGGCACGGGCAGGGTATTTTTGGACAACGACGATGCTATTTGGGGTTAGTGGTGCGATCGATGGCCCATATTTGGAAGAATGGAGAGTCACAAGTTTGACTCTAAAAGACTCAAAAACAAAAACAAACCAACTATCCTAAACTCTAAGCTCTGGCTTTGCTTCTTAAGGGCTTGGCTGTGAGGATCAGCGGCAAGGGAGACTGTGTCAATCAGGAGAAAAACAGCAGGGGTACAAAAGGATAAACCTCCAAAGGGTTCAGACGGTTCTCAGAAACAACGTTCAAGCTCAGACCTTCAGAAGAGTAAACAGCTGAATTTCCCATTTTAGGGAAGACTAGCTCACAAACAAACTGAAGACCTAATACAGATCACGCCCAGCCCCACCAGACTAGGCAACATTCAAGCTGAGGGATGGTAAAAAGTCTGGTTTCCCCCATGTTTCAAAAGACTGGAAGCCAATCTTTCTGGTTACGTGCTCCTTTCTCTTTCCTTTTTGGTAATTTCCTTTTTGTTCGCTGTTTCCAATTTAGTGGTGTCAAGTTCCTGCCACTAGCTAGGACTCCCTGGGATGGGGAACCTGAGAGAACACATGAAGCCAGTCACTGTATCTGTTTGCCAAAATTTGCTTCTTAGTTTGGCAGAAAAGGAATTTCTTTGCCCTTGAAGACATTCTGCTTTTGTTTCACATTTGCGGGTCGTTTGTTTGTGTCGTGTTCTGTGTGTAATGGCCTTCAGTTTGCCTAATATGGAACCGCTGATTTGCATACAAATGAAGTTATTAGGAATGCACCGATCATGAATTTTAATGGCTGTTTCCGATTTCTTTCGAGGAGATTTAAACCTGAAGCTCACGCTGTGCAGGCTGAATAAAAACCTGAACAGACTAGCAGCACTTTTATTGAGCCAAACTGCCTTTTGTAGTTCAGGAAGGAAAATTCTGATTCCTAGTTGAAATACATCCATTACATAGAGCTCCGCATTAAAAGCAAGAGGAAACCGGGCATTCAGAACAATGGCTCAATGACAAAAATACATTTATGCTATAGTTTGTTGGCACAGGTGTAGCAGCAGCAAATCCAATGCAAGTGCATGGACATTTTTCACAGTACAGTGTTCCCCCGCGAAGTCGCGATTCATATAATTTTTCATGCATTTTAGTGCTAAATTATTACGAAAAATACAATTTGCTAATGGTGTTACATAAATATGAATGTAAATTCAGCTACATTTCCATATAAAATACAAGCGTATACATTTTTTTGGTGCTGTAGAGAGAAACACAAAGGGGATGGCTTGAAAGTAGCCAATCCGAGAGCGTTATTTATTTCTCCTTGCTGCTGATTGGCTGCTGCCATGCGACGCAGCTGCAGTCCAGCACAGTTTCCCGCGTAGAGCGAGTTTAAATCTTGAGGTTACATTTACTTTTTCTTTAAGGGTAATGTATTAAGCTGAGTTTAAATTTAAGTGTTTTGGGAGCATAATTTTTAGGGTTTACACTATAAAAATAAGCATTTATAGTTTTTTTTTTATTTTTTTAATCACATCACAAATTCGCATTTTTTTTTCACAATTCACGGGCGCCCTTCAAACGTAACGCCCGCGTATTTTGGGGGTAAACTCTACTTACATTATTTATCGTAAAATTATTCTCATCAGTCAAAATTGATTTGTCCCGTTGTCAATTCACGTTCAGAGCAAATCACAATCTTGGCCAATTCCAATTGTGCACCCTCAGTTACCATGGAAACATGACCTGGTCATTAGATCAGACAGAAACTATACTGAGTAACACATGAGCTATGATAGCAGAGGGACTGGAACTTCATCGTTGACCAGGGAGCCATTCTGAAGCAGTGAAAACAGGTTGTGGTTTCAAATCTAGCAGCACCGGTTGGGCCTGGTGGGCCTTCAAATTTATGTCCATACACACTTCTACAGGTCATTCCACATGAACCCAGTCCCATTTACACACTCTTTGGTCAAGCATGGGGCCAAAAGCACACCAACACTGAGGCTCTTACCTGCAGAAGTCTGTTTAAACTTCTCGCTCTTCTTCTTTCTCCATTTCCAGGGTTTGAAGAGCCGGCCAAGAGTGGAAAATTTGCTCCTGTGGCGAATGGGCGGCGTGTGGGTTCCGGGCACGAGGGACTCGGAACGCATAGCAGCCAGTCGCTCAATGTCCTCTGCTGAAGGAGAAAGAAAACCGTGTGGTAAGAAAGCCAAGAACATTTCAAGGCAGTTAACAACAGTTAAACTCACAGCAATAGTGACCTTCACATTGGCAATTGATTAATGCTTTATTGGATTAGTACACTTGTCAAACCCTTTAATTGGTTTAATACACTCATCAAACAGCACCATCACACAAGTACCATGAAACCATAGCCATAGCGCCCCCTTCATATTCTGTAGTGAACTACAGTTTGTTAGAATGACCACCATGTAACACAAGAAAAACATGATAAATGTAAATTCAAATTCTCCCCTGGTTTATTAATCAAATACACGTTCCTACATAAGATAAAATAACTGCAGTAAACAATTTTTTAAGACAACCTACAGTATCAAGCATCTCTAGGAGGTAACGATTAAGTCTGGAGGTACAAGATGGTTTTCTTTAAAAAAAAAAAAAAAAAAAAAAACAGGTGTGTTTTTACATAACAATGTGATGATTTTTCCCATATGCACCACAGTTCAGTAAAATAACGATCTAGGCAAATTAAATTGTTGCTAGGTCATATTTACCACGGGTGGCTAATGTATCTGCGCTTGCAATTGTTCTTGTCCAATCAAAGACACTGTGAAAGTTGAGATAGGTCAAAACAATTTTGAATTTTTATTAAAGATTTAAATTTCAAATTTTGTCCGTAACGTTATGGAGCTCTTTAACTCACAAGTACACAATCAGTGTAGGCCTCGCTAATCATTTTAAAATCACATTTATTTACACAGTAGCAGCTACCAATATACCTATAGTCACGTCCTCTCACTGTAATCTTGTAATCACATTTCCTGTCAAACATCTGGTGCAGTAACCCCTCGGAGGACAGGTCATAAAGCAGGATTTCCCATTTTAGCCAGATAACTTGTTGAGCCCGTCCTTGAGGAGAAAGGTTATGACGTGTTTTTATGGGACAGTTCTCACTTTGGGCCTCAGATATTCAGCTTTATTGGGAACCGGCTGTTGAATGAACAGGTAAATGAAAGTATGGGCGCCGGAACCATTATAGCAGGGGACCCACTAATCAAAATCATTTGTCAGTGATCATTTAACTGTGTTCTGCTTGGACCCCTATTATTGCCTCATATGGCTATATTTCCAAATAGGAAGATTAAGATCACATTTTTTTGCAAGATCCTGAGGAGCTTCTATGCTGCCTAATACTGAGACATCATCATCGCAGTCTTGCCGTGGTCTGATCTCAGCGTGGTCTTCTGGGAAAGTCTTCAGGGCATTGCTTACTCAGCCTACCATCTCAAAGCTGACCAACAAAACACATATGGGCTCAGAGTTTAACGTCATTCTGTACTGGAATACCAGCATCCACCAGAGCATTTAACCAAATGACGTCACCATGACTCAAACAGGCATTAAAAGAGAGGGGCTGGGCCTCTTCTGAGGAGTTAGGAACATCACACACAAGGATCTGGACAGAAAAACAAAACCATGAGCAAAATCTTTTTGAGTCCCTAGAAATAGGTGTTGAATCACTAAGTGGTAAAATTGCCCATTTTTTTTGGGGGGGGGGGACCCTATTAAAGCTTCAAAACATCTGGTTCGCCCAGCAGGGATATAAGATAAGATAAGATAAGATAAGATAAGATAAGATAAGATAAGATAAACCTTTATTAGTCCCACAAGTGGGAAATTCGACTTAGTAACGACAGAGAGTGGACAGTACAAAGTTAATAGAATAAAATAAAATTAAAAAAATAAATAAAAAAAAGTACTATGTAAAAAAAAAATAGTATTAAATAAACACAAAAATAAAAAATTCTCTCAAAATTATACAAAATATACATGTATGTAAACTGTATGTAAACTGTAAGCCGAAGAAACATTGCACTTAGTAACACTGCACATTAGACAAATTAGCGAAAGCTACCCTGTGTAACAGCCAACACAACAACCAACACATTCACATTTCTGAAGCCACGAGAAAGCAAAACAGTTACATAAACTCTCCTCTTCAGCCTATGGCTGTTCAGCCCCGTCTGTTCATGCTGAAGTTTCGTGACTGTTTCAGGTTCCAGCCTGGACTGCCTTTCGGATGATGTGTACTGTGATGCAGCTGCTAAGCAGCCACTAAGAAACCTCAGGAGAAGTCATTTGCATATGTCAGTTTTAAATGTTTTATCCGAAGGGATAAAGCAAGATTGTAAAAGGGCCATATTAAACGAAGCATGACTCTTTCTGTTACATAAACACACACCTTTAAGTCATAAATAGGCTTCAGTGAATAACAAAAGGGAATATATCAAATATGGACCCTTTAAACGAACCACGTTGGAATAAATTAAGTGTTTCCGTCGAGGAGAAATCCACATTTAGCTTGAAGCCGTCATCACGCATAAGCATCTGCAAGGCGCACAGCGTCCCTCTCTCATCTGGCCGGCTGGTGACTGACGGTGACGTTTCTGATGTCTTCATGCTTTTTGAAATGCTTACAAAGCACGAGGCGCTGACGTGCACTTCTAATACTGTAGTCATGGCCAAAAAAACGACTGCAGCCTGATTAAACGCAGTTAGAGGCTTCCAGCCTCACGCGAAAGACTCTCAGAGAACAAACAAACAGACAAACAGACAAACAGACAAACAGACACAATGTTTGGCACCTTAATTAAAACCCATGAACGCGAATTAATTCTTTTGAGAAAGAAACAAGGGAAAAGCCTAAAAATAAGAAGCGGATAAAACAAACACACTCCATCAGTATGCAAGGGCAGGTCGAACAGGGATTCGCATCCGATGCCATTACGACGCACCGGAAACTCAGAGGAGAGACGCATAAATGGAAGAAGAAAGAAAAAAAAATCCATTAAGGCAGTCCCACGGCGAATTAGCTGAGTTCTGCAGACCGAGAGAAAGAGGGAAAGTAGGACAGAGCGCATTCCCAAACTGAGCAGCCGCACACTTCCCTCATATTTACATTCAGGAACCATGCTCCCCTTCAAAAACGCACATAAGGAAAAAAAAAAAAAAGAGTGAAACTTAAGCACGCACAGCCCCGGTGAGATCTGAGACCAGAGGGGCTTGATATTCCGATCTCATTTCATCCAGAGAACAGAGAGAGAGATTTCAGAGCCTTAAGGGGTTTTATTTTGCAGGGAGGGGGTTCATTAGAATCTCAGTCATGTTTTATTCTGGTCTGATTACAGCAGATAAAGTGTCTTGTCGAGCTTCAGTCCGATATGTAGACTTTTATACAGCGAGGATGGGAACTTCACGACATTCGGCTATGAAGGAATGGCGAAAAAAAAGGACTGGAGCTACAAGGCTAATGTCGCCCACACTAGAGGTCAGTAGTCACTCAAAACTTTTCCGCGAATACCGGGGGCTCGACCGATACGGTTCTTCAGAACTGATACGGAAACCCATTATTAGTAATTAACGATATCATTAAATAATATTTGGAACTGAGCAAGAGTTACAGCAAAAATTGAAATTCTGGTGTCAAAAATTGGAATAAAACTTTAAGCACATGTTTCTTAAATAGTGTTTCTTAGGCTTCGAAAAAACACAATTTTGGTGTGTTTGATAAATCATTTTAAAAGGAAAATATTCACGTTTTTCATAGTTTTCCCCTTATTAATGCAAAGTTGCAAGACAGAAATATGCTGACCATAACTGCAGCGAGTTTAAAATGGATCTCCTAAAATCTCCCAAAATCTCTGTTAAGCAACATATGTTCAGAATCGGTTTTGCTGCTTTACTGAATTAAGAGCCAAATTTCTGTTCCATCACCTGTTTCAGGTTTGTTACCATCATTTTGCTTGCATTTTTCCATCCTATTTTAAACAGAGCAGTGGTCAGAACATGATGTTGAACTATTAGAACAGGACAGAAAGTAAAGTTTTATTTAAGGGAGAAAGGAAAATAAGAAAAGAACTCACACAGCAGAATTTACATTGCAAGTGCAGTATATTTAGTAGCTGAGTGACTCTGCAAGTTATTTTAAATGTTTTATACTAAGATGTAAAGATTAGCTGTGCGGTAATTTTTGTTAATTCTCAACTCCTTCAGTCAAACTCTCAGGGTCGGTTTCCCAGACAGGGACTAAACCTAGTCCAGGATTATGCAGTGCTGGACTAGGCTTAATCCCTGTCTAGGAAACCGACCCTCTGTGTTTAATCAGCCAGGCAGATAATCTTCGATCCCCCAGCAAATACATCCTTAAAACGTCTCTGAACCAGTGAAACCGAGTCCAGCTCTTCATTAAGGTGGCTCAGACTTGTAGATGTGGTTTAGGACACTGGATGACTTACTGTGAGACATAAAAATGAACCAAAAAATGATCTAAAATCAACACCAGAGCTGATCCTGGGTCAGATTCCAGTGTTTAGTACAGTCATTGTCATGAAACCCCGTTCTAGCTTCACTCATTCACTCTCAGGTGGTTTGTGAAAACAGAGCCTGTTGGCAACACTGTGAAGTTTTGTCATTTTGTATAGTAAGTCATACTGTGTCCTAAACCACAGCCACAAGTCTGACCCACCTTAACGAAGAGCTGGGTGTGGTTTGAGTGAGACGAGAAGAGATTTGGGTGACTGTTGACCCTCAGTTTGTGCTAGCTATGTTACCCATGTAGCTCCGGTTCTAAACTAAAGCAGCAAAATCTGGACTCCAGTCATGTTTTGGCTGATCAACTATATCCTGAGTAAATAGAACATTGTGGATTTTTTTTTAGATGTTCCACTAAACCATTCCTTTAGATTGTAAACAATGTTAAAGTTTCAGAACGTACCATTCACTCTACAGGACATCCAGTCCACATATTGTTGGACATGAAAAATTGTCTACAGCCAATTTTCACCAAACCATTCCTTTAAGCAGAGTACGCCTACACTGTTTATACCTTTATAAAGAACCTTTTTAATCCTGTAGAGCACGCCAAAGTTTAAACCCGTCCATTTTGCCACACCATTCACACTGCAGAGCCCGTTACTGTGCTGTAGCCCCACAAAGCAGAGCTCCTACAACTGGGTCAGCGATCAGGAGGGCCGTTTCTAACTATAAGTGGGCATGAAGAGTTTCTCAGGGACCTATTAACTCTTAAACATGCAGCAGCATAATTACATTCACATGTGCAATTTGTTGATTTTTTTCCTGTACATTACCGTTTACTCTAATTTAACAGATTGTTAATTATCCTTCATTCTCGTGCCCAAAATGATACAACTGGGGTGGATGAGGACCTAAGTGGTCTTCAGTGTCTCCAGATTGTCCACTTTTTTCTCACAACAATTAGGGATAGACGGAAAATGTGAATCTCGGGGCTTCTGAACACTGGGGATGAGAATCAATGGCTTACGCCAATTGAAAGAATAGAAACGGTCCTGGAGATCCAAACATGATCTGATCCGTGAGCGTGAGAACACTATCCACCAACCAAACCCCACCAAGCCTGACCTCAGAGATGGGCACAAATTCTCACAGAAACTCCAAAATCTTGTGGAAAGTCTTCCAAGAAGAGTGGAAGCTGTTAAAGCTACAAAGGAGGACAAACTCCACATTACAGTCTCTGTATCTGAACGCAGTCAAAGTCCCTGTTTGCGGAATGGACATGCGTCCCAATACTTTTGTCCATATACTGTATGTACGTATACAAGCATGTAGACCACCTCCCTGCTACACACACACACACTGGTGTGCATATGTTTTGAACCCCCTTCCACTCACTCACCCTCCTGTGCTCCAGTGCTCCTGCTGCAGTTG
>JBBJLS010085516.1:0-23597 GCA_037577275.1 Bryconaethiops microstoma
GGTTCAGGGACTGGACTGGAAATGAGAGTCTTTGAAAGTCCTTCAGGAAGCCTGGAGAACTGTTCCTCAAGAGCACATTAAAATACAAGAAAGTCTGGATCTCTGGAAGCAAAATATGAAGAAGAGAGGGGGGACCAAGACTTTTGCACTATATGGTAAATGTAAAAGAGAGTCCTACTAAAGCAGCTTCAAAATGCTTTTTCTAATATGACAGTATCTGTTTAATCATTATGTAATCAAATTATGTTTTTGTATTATAGTAATTATTCTCTTTTATTATTGTAAATAATAAATATATGAGGCATTTCCATGAAAAAATGCAAAGTGTGATAGCACAATTGCTATGGTAACTATTGTCGGTAGGTGGATGCTGTGTTTCCTAGGTGGTTACTATGGCACTGCAGGTGGTTGCTAAGGTGCGACTGGCTGATTGCTATGGTAAATGTAATGGTTGCTAAAGTGTTGCTAGGTGGTTACTGTAATTTCACAAATGAGGGTTAATACAAAACATAGGTCAGAAAGACAGGGTGTTAAAACCTTTGTACAAAGACAAGGGTACAAATACCTCTGCACAAGAAGCCGATACTTCTGACCAAGAAGCAGAATACTGTTGCCCTTCAGACACATTTGAAAGGAGAGAGAGGCCCTTTATTTTAATTACTTTAATGCTCTATCATTAAAGTGCAGCTTATATCCCACTATGGACACTAACACCAGTTCACTGTCCCACTTACTGTCCTTCTCTTACTGTCCCCTGTCCTCCTTAATCCTCTCACTGTCTTTTTCTCACTGTCCCCTGTCCTCCCTAAACCCCTCACTGTCCTCTTCCTTCTCCCCTCCTCACTGTCCCCTCACTGTTCTCCTCTCACTACCCCAGTCTTACTATTCTTTTCTCACTGTCCTCCCCTCACAGACCTCCTTTCTCTTCCCCCCACTGTTCTCCCCTCACTGTCCCCTCCTGGCCTTCTCATTGTCCACCTCACAGTCTTTCTCTCACTTTTCCCTGTCCCCTCCTCACTGTCTCCCACACTGTCCTCCCCTCGCTGTCCCCTCACTGTTCTCCTCTCATTGCCCCCTCGCTCTCCTACTCTTACTGACCTTCACACTGTTCTCCTCTCACTGCCCTCCCCTCACTGACCTCCTCTATCTTCCTCTCACTGCCCCCCCACTGTCCTCCTCTCACTCTTTTCCCGACTGTTCTCCTGACTGTTCTCCTCTCACTGCGTCCTCATCGTATTCCCCTCACTGTCCCCTTTCCTCTTTGTTTGTCATTGTCTTCTAAAAGTTGTTCACCATCCAGTCGACTGTTGCAGAAGGAAGTGTGATCATTCACACCACCAGCAGGGGGCAGGGCTGACAAGAACCTGAGAACACATTGTACATGCACCACACACTCACTGAACACACACATTGAACACACTGCGAGTTCAGATTCGGAAAACTTTATTAATATTGAAAATTCCTTCATCACACAAAAATCAAAGGATGCCAAAAATGACACTCGTTTCAGTTACACAGAGTTCAGAACAGCCTGCGGTCCCCTCATCTCCCCATCCCCTCTCAGTGAGGACACTGTGGTCTGACAACGGTCCTGGAAGTAGAACACTGCAGGTCTGACCACACACACAAACAGCAGGCAGAACAACTAGCGATGAACTGAGACTGACCTCAAGACTGTCAGTAAAATGAAAACACTTTTCAAAAAAATAAATTAATCTTGCTCCAATAAAACAGTATTTTTCTGTAAAAAAAACTTACTAATTTTCTTCAGCACTTTCTTCATCCATCAGCCTTTACCTTCACACACATTTCACCTCAGGTTCTACCGACACCATTTCCGATCCCTCACTGTGTAAAACCCTCACTCCCCGGCGCCCCCTGGGTGCAGGTGGGGGTGGAATCTAATTCCTTATCCCACCTTAAAAATGTAATTCTGTGGTCCATGCTATCTTCTCACCAGATCACACTTCCACAGTCCTATGGACACACATCCTCTCTTCACCGTTCTCCAGATGTTCTCCATTCTAGTTCGGGTTTCAGGTTTTGGACACCTCTCGGTTACACTGGCCTGAAGAACGCTGCAGCTGCTGAGGTTCTCTTTAATCAGTTAGAGCTGCCGATATTCTCCACCAAAAGCTCTGGGTTTGGTCCCTTTACTCCCCTTTAGCTCTCAGAAGGTCACGTTTTGGGCCCGGCTGGAGAGTCTTTCTCAAAGCCGCTTGATCCGGGTCTTCAACTGCATGCAGTGTTTCTGGCCAGGTCCAGCGGTTCCTTCTTTGGGACACACCAGTCGTCCGCTTCCTGACTGGACTTATAGTGGCGCAGAGCGGTTTGATTAAACACAGGGAGCTTCTCCACGGAATCTGTGGACAAAGCCTGAGGGAGGAGGAACATCACAGATCAGGACATCACTGTAGAACATAACTACAGAGATCTTTAACTCCTGGATTTTGTAAACACTGAACTGTTGATGTGGATGACTGACCACAAATTCCAGGTCCAGGAACCAGATTTGAGGTCTGTAGAGCAGTACTGTGGAACATTACCTTCTAAAGAGCAGGTTTTAACTGGAAAAGTTCTAAGCTGTATCCCAGGTGGTTGTTGAAGTGGGAGAATTTGGAAAAATGCAGTTGCTATGAGGAAATCCTACATCTAATCAAAAAACTGCATACAGGCACAACCGTTCCTGATTCCAGAATTGATTCAGTATCGATATCTTGAAAACTGCAGGAACAAATCCAGCAGATGTTCAAATCAAAATAAGTATCTTTGAAAGTTCTTTAAAGCTCTTTTGGCCAAAAAAGTGAGGAGGAAACGGGCATGGCCTAGTACATTAACCCGTATTAACCATTGTTGCACATATTTGTTTTTTGTGCTGTTCCACACTAAAGTAAAAAAAAATAAAAAATGCTGTTTTTTGTTGTGAATTGTTCTTGTATTCACTGTTCTGTGCCACCAGAACGCAGAGCTGCAGTTTTAGAGCAGCAATTTCAGGCCGGTGGTGATACAGACAGCGATATTGCCTGACGTCACTTTGATGTAAATGTATCTAATTTTTTAAATAAAGACTAAGACTTACTAAACATGTCGTCATTGAGAGAACGTTCACCTCGATGCTGGTGTGATTGGTTTGACTTTGTCAGGAGGATCACGTTTGTTGTGCAACAGCACAAGCTGTGGTTGCTATGGTTACAGTGCCAGAGTAGTAATGAATGAATGAGGGAAAAGATAAATACTGGATGAAGACCATTTACAAAAGGTGTGGAACCTAAACAGCAGCTCTGCAGGGTGGTTTGCTGGTGTCTCTTTGACGCGTCAGGTGGTTCAGTTGTAGAGTGAAATGTAAAAATTTATTTTCAGCATCAAACGAAGAGTCTGTTTCTTAGTTGTGTGTGTCCTGCACAACGCTCCATCCATCAGTTGGTGTGTCAGCTGTTGGGCCGCAGCCCGAGTTTAGTGTGATTTAGTTCCCGATGGACTGTCAGATGTAGAACAGTATGAATATAAAAATCTTGAGTGTAAAGACGACAGCGTATCGACTGTAATCCTGAATCTCCATTAACCTGCAATGTTCACCACCTAGAAGTGTTAGAATGTTCGGTGTTGAACCTTCTAGAGCACACTGGTGTGACGCTATGCTTTAATGGAAAGTAGTTAGGTGGCAGGACTGTGTGACATTACGCACTGGGTTAAGGAGCGGGGCAGCAGATGTGTTTACCTTTAGGTGGATGACGGCATCCGTGCCGAATCCCTCCAGTGGGAAGAGCTGTAGGTCACCCTGGAAGTAACGGATATAGAGACGCGAGAGCGGCAGCCCGTAACCAAATCCTGCCTGCAGAAACACACACTACACATGTAATACACACACACTCATAGCTGGTTTAAGGTGCAGTGGTGTGAGGGAGGTGTATGTACCAGTGGTGTGCGGCGGTGTGTGCTGATCTCTGGACGCGGTGCTGTGGAGTACATGTAGCTGAACAGACGTTCAACCTTACGCACAGGAACTCCGCCCCCTCTGTCACTCATCTACAAACACACACGTACACACACACACACACACACATATGCAAGAAACAAGGAGCATGAATATAATTACACAGTAAAACACTGGAGCTGTAACATCAGTATTTAAAAGGGGACATATTATGCAAAACTCATTTTAGTTACAACAGGTCTATAGGTTATACAAAACATGTTCATGAAGTTCTTTGCAGAAAATCACTCTCACATGAAGAGATCTCATCTGCTCTATTATTGACAGAATCCTTATTTGCAAAATCCCTTTTATGCAAATAAGCTGTTGCTGGCCACGCCCCACCCATCCCATGCTCACGCTTGCGGTTTAAAATCTGGATTTTACATTAGAATCCATGTCCTTAACACCAGTGAAAGTTTGTGTTTCTTTCTTTCTTTCTTTCCTTCCATCCATTCAATCTGTGACAGTGGTTTTAGCCTGTATGGTGACCAGGCTAAAGGAAGGAAGGAAGGGAGGGAGAAAGGAAGAGTGAGAGATACACTATATGGACAAAAGTATTGGGGCACTTAATACACATGAAAAAGGCAGAAATTCGAGGGCATATTCTGCAACAGATCGAGACGCTTGGCGTAAATCATAAAGTTCATCACTGACAGTTTTCCCAGATGGTGGATGGTCGAAGACTCGACGGAAAGCATCTACAAAGGACTGGTGACATTCCAGTATGGGACTTTGCGCGGTCCACAGTGCTGTTGCCCATTCTCGAGCCTTTCCGGTGAGTAATGAAATTATGAAGTGTATTTTGTCGCGATCCGTCACAAACTTTCCTGATTGGGTGAAAATTAACATTAGAGAATCACAGAAGGCAGATGAGTAGAGAAGGGCAGGTAGAGAATCTGGTGCCTTGAATGAAGAGTTAAGCAGTGAAAATGGTGACTTGGTGGAATCTTCATTTGAACAGATAATGGTAGAATAAAAGGTAGATTTGGTATAGCTAATACACTCCTTATAATATAAAATATGATTATTATACATTTCTTTGTGGATCATGAGACCGGTTTTCTTATACAGATGTTCAAGTGTTCGACCCTTTTATATATGTTCAAGTTGTTAACCCTTTTAACGTCTGAGCCATCAGCATTATTATGGTGTTTACGAAGTGCGTGCCATTACCACTGTATATTTTTTCCAGAACTCCAGACCTCTGTGTTGGAAAGGGTACTTTGGTGTTGGGAACTTCCCTCACTTCGATCTCATTTGCCCCGTGAATTGTTTTTAGCGTATGTAGTACACATTGCACAAAACGTTTTAGAGTAGTTTGTGAATCTGTATGTTATAAATACTTTATCTATCGTGGTTACCATCCCTCCTGTTGAGACATGGCTCGGTCCATGGCTCAAAATAGCCACATATCTAAAAAGGCTCTTAGGTAATATTAACTTTCCTTTCTGGCAGTGATATAATCCAGCGTCATCTCTTTAAGCTCCTAATCTTACCCATTTATCTATTTCAGATTTTGGGGCACGATTTTGCATGTTTAGCAGCACTTCTGAGTCTAATTTGGTATTTTGTGTCTGCATGATCTGCTTTTCTATTTCCTTCAGATATGCGGTCTGTAGGTTTTATATGTATGATGCATTTACATAGACTGCTTTTGGTAGTAGCACAGCTTTCAGTCAATTCAAAATGAGATCTTTGTGATATATCGGCTTTCCGCCGGAGGTTACCATGCCCCTGTTTTTCCATTGTTGCGCAAAAACATGAACAGTGAAAAAGGCATGTTGACTGTCGGTGTAAATATTTACCACTTTCCCTTTTGAAATGCAACAGGTTCTGTAATGGCAAACTGCTCAGCCGCTTGGGCAGATAATGTTTGGGTAGAGGTTCTGCGTTAATAGTTTTGTCGAGTGTGACTACTGCATAACCAACAGCATTAATGCCATCAGGGTTTTTCCTACTCGAGCCCTCAACAAATAGTTCCAAATCTGCATTTTTCAGTGGTTAATCTCGAAGGACCTGTTATCTGAGAAATTTCAGCCAAGCAGTTATACGGTTCTACATCCTCTGCTGTGGGCAGGAGTGTGGAGGGGTGTTTAGTCCTGTACACTGCTCAATAGTCAAATGAGGTTGAGATAATAACACAGTCATGCAGGATAAATGTCTTGATTGCGATAAATAATAGATTTTATTTTGTAACAAGATCACGACAACGGCGTGAGGTACTTTCAGGGTTTTCCATCAGAAATAAAGGAGTGTTGCAGGGTGAGTCAGGACATTCTCTTAACACTCCAGCGTGAATTAGATCAGAGATTATTGGCTTAATGCCTGCTTTGGCTTCAGGTTTCAGGGGATACTTTGTGCTGGTGTGACTGAAAACTAAATTTTGCCATGATTTGAACAGGTTCTACACCCTTTATTTTACCTTCACTAGCATCTATAGTTGTGTCATCATTGGTATCTGTCCCATAGTCATTATAATCAGTTAGTTATTGAGTATAAGCTTCCTCCTGATCCACACAGTCTCCCCCTTTTCTTTCGGGACATTCACATGCCCAGTGATCAGGTTTACCACACACAAAACACCCATCACTTCTTCCCGCACTTTTTCCTTGTCCTCCTCTTTGTCTTCCACCTCTTCTGCCCCTGCCTCTGCCGCGACCCCCATTTCTATTGACCGTTTGAACTGACAGGTACAGTGATTGACCATATGTTTGCATATGAAACCATTAATGTCAGATTTATATCCCTTTAAAAGGGCATTCCTCAACTGTTGCTCATAAGGTGAATCAGCTGTCATGTCGGCAGGGACGGACACTCCACTGTGGGCGTCAAACTTCACTTTCAGTCATCCATAATATTCATCAATGATTTCTTTCTCAGTCTGAGTGGTGCGGTTAATTTCAGTCCAGTCAGCATGCGGTCGATATCTGTTTTCAATATGTGTCATGAGACTGTTTACTTTATCCGTCAATGTCTGATCATCATATTCCAGAACCTGACCCCGGTTATTTTGGGCCGACCAATCCCTTGCCACTATGTACCAATATGGTCCCAATATTTGCCTCCCTGCCCTCTCGATTTAGCTTCCGTTCAATCTATAAATCTATAAATCACGACTGGAATCTCTGGCTTTAACTTTTGGATGGACTATACCCTCAGTGGATTTTTGGACATTCTCAGATGTCCATGGTCTGTAAACATACATTACGGAGTATCCACATCTTCTGGGTTTGCATTAGGGTTGGCAATCTGAATCATAGGGAATGTTTCAACCAAATTAAAACAATCCATTTATTCTGGATTGGAGTACAAGACGACCCCGTTATCTAGACACACTATTTTCCTGCGAGATCGCATCCCATGAAATAGCGGGATGGGTGGAAGCTGTTTTGGAAGCTGTCGGTTCTGAGCCTGTGTTATATGGAGGAGGATTGATTTCTGGATCAGGTCTATGTCTCTTTCGACTTTTTTATATCTTCTTTCAATTCTTTTATACCTTCTTTCTGTCATGTTTGGTCTGGAAAAGAGGACGCAGGAGCAAGGGGAGCTCAGAGAACAGGGTTTATAATGAACAAAGTCTTTAAACGAAAGGAGGCTCACAGAACAGAACAATCACACAATGTAAAGAATCCCCTACAAGCTTTGTCCCGCGGATGGGCCAGCGGAGGTCACGTCTTGGGTGAAGTCGACCCTCTGTGAGTGGCCGAGATGGACCAATAAAGTTTAGTCCTCATTCGAGGTTCAGATGCTTTCGGTGCATGCCGCACACGAGAGCTGTTAGAGGTTTCCCCAGACTTCTGCTTTGACTTCTCCTGTCACTTCTGTAAAGACTGAAACAGAAAGGAGTGTTACAGTTTCAAGAAAGTAGGTGAGCAGCATGTTACCATGCTGATCCTTGTACAGACTTTGGGAGTGAGCAAGATCCTTGTGACTCCAGGTTGCAGGCAAGGGCAAGCCTCCTTCTCCTTTCTTTCTCTAATTCCTTCCCACAGACAGGCGGAGGTGAAAGTGAGGAAACAGAATGGGAGAAATGATGGGGACAGCGCATTGGATGTTCTGAGTCGGCTAGCTTATATCTGGAGAGTACACATGAGGCTAGACACAAACAACAAATGGAAACTCAGAATGAGTTAAGATAAGATAAGATAAGATAAACCTTTATTAGTCCCACAAGTGGGAAATTCGATTTAGTAACGGCAGAGAGTGGACAGTACAAAGTTAATAGAATAAAATAAAATAAATAAAATAAAAATAGGCCAAAGTACTATGTAGAAAGTAGTATTAAATAAAAATAAAAATAAAAATAAAAATAACTAACGGGTGATTATTACTAAATGTACCACAGGTTATTAAGGCTCTTTTGAAATTCTTTTCGAGTTTTGGTTTACCGAAATATATCCAATCATATCAGGGTGCAAATGTCATTATTATTCAAGCAGGTGCTACATCAGTTATCCCGTAAGCATGTGACCTCCAGTCCATATCATCTGGAATCACAAGGTGTACTTGAGCAGATTTACCAAACACTTAAGTCTGTGCTTAGAGCCTATTGTGCTGTTACTCACCATGATTGGGATGGAGGAATCCCACTGGTTTTGTTCGCAATGCGTGAGGTGGTCCAGGAATTACTAGGAACTTGGCTTCGGTTACACCGTCCAGTGGCCATTAAAAGTATTAAAAGAAACTTTGTTAGCTGGAACTGACCCTCCACCTACCCCAAAGCAAAATGTTTTAAAATATGTAGGTGAGTTTAAGGAGAACTTATATAAAGCTTATAAGTTCACTAAATGAAGGTTGAGCTCTGCTCAGGCGAAAATGAAGAAAAGGTATGATTAGAAAGTCATGGTGCACACATTTCAGGCAGGAGACAAGGTAATGGTGTTATTAACCATTTCGAGATCATCTCTCTCTGCCCGTTTTTCGGGACTATACACGGTTGAGAAGCAAGTCAGTGATATAAATTACCTCATTAACACCCAGATAGGAAAGGCAAGAAGCAGATTTGTCATGTTAACATGCTTAAATTATACCTTGAGCGCTCTTCAGCAAGCGACCCATTGTCCACACTAGGGCCCAGTGTGGAAACAACTAAACCAGTCGCCGCCATCACCCTTCTCCCTCCTCCTTATCCTGAGGATGAGTTTGATATTGACCCATCTCAACAGACTGCCCATTTATAAAATTCAGAAGTGTTAAACGAACTAATGTCTTTGGTAACCCATTTATCAGAAGTGCAACAAGCAGTGTTGTGTACCTTAATCCAATCTTACCCCGAGTTGTTTCAGGATGTGCCCACCCAGACGACGCTACTCCAACATGATATAGATGTTGCTGGAGCAAAGCCCATAAAACAGCATGCCTACAGGGTAAACCCCACAAAGTGTCGAATTATGTCCGCTGAAGTTGCTTCCCTTTCAGCACATGGGCTTCCTAGACCCAGTTGCAGTCTTTTGAGCTCACCCTTTTTGGTCCCAAAACCTGACGGTACCTTCCATTTTTGTATGGATTACCGTAAAATTAATTCAGTCACCATTCCAGATGTATACCCCATGCCTAGGATGGATGACTGTGTGGACCATGTGGGTGCTGCGAAATTTGTCAGCAAATTAGATTTATTTAAAGGTTACTGGCAAATACAGTTAACGCCGTGGGCCTCGGAAATCTCTGCCTTTGTGACACCAGACACATTTGCCCAGTATACGGTTATGGCGTTTGGTATGAGAAATGCCCCTGCCATGTTTCAGCATCTGATTAACATCGTATTAGCAGGTGTATCTAATTGTGAGGCATACTTGGATGTAAAAAACAACCCTGCATTTAGACCTGTGGGGTTTCCCCAGGCTCAGAACTCTGGTGACACTTCCCTCTGGGCGGTCCTAGGGACCCCGGATGTGACACTTTCCTTTTGACAGCTTCAAGTAACAATTCTCTCGCATCCTCTAACCCATATTTGCCCCTTTTTCTCATTTTTTCCCACTTTTTCCTCAATTTTTTGACTAAATTTGCACACCCTACTACTCCCAATCCACCATTAAACCCAAATTTCTCCTTCAAAATCCCCAAGTATTTTACACTACCTCTTTCTCTCATGTACTTCTCCCAGGTACATTATTTCTTCATTTTTCTCACCGGAACTATTGCGATTTCCCATTTTGTTTCCCGTTATTTGTTGATTTATTATTTATTATTATTATTATTATTATTATTATTATTATTATTATTATTATTATTAAAATAAGTCTTCTCACCTAGACTTATTTTATTCTTATTAGTCTACTCACCAAGACTACCCTCCCCTTTTTTTTCTTGTAGTCTACTGAGATAGACTTCCTGTAGTGTCTACCCAGCTAGACCACTACATGATTGCAATCTCTTTAATGTGCACATGGAGGTTTTTATTCCTATAGTCCACTCACCTAGACTATGGACTCTCCTGTAGTCTACTCAGCTAGACTACCACAACCTTTTTCTCTTATTAAACCACGATGATGAAGAACCTCAACAATTCTTAACAACTGCTCCGGTTATTCATGAACAACATAAAGTAATTGTTTGCATCTCCCTGAATTGCCGTTAATTGTTTCTAGAACGTTTTTTTAGAGAAAAACTGCCCTACCGTGCCAGTGGTGAGCTCTCCGGTTCTCAGGATCCTGTCACAAATCCGTCCTCCAGTGGTGGTCAGCCTCTTTATACAGCTATTCAGCTTTAAGACTTTGTATTTTAAGGAGTCCCAGACTCCCTGTGCATGGATTTTTGACCCTGACCCTGGATGCTGGAAAGGGTATTGGGATCTGGCTCGATGGACCAAGTTGTCACAGAAATTTCAAAGGACTCTTGTTCAAAGGAAGGTCACTACGAGACGGAGCCAAAGTTAACAGATGGTTTTATTCTTGCAACAAGGGAACAAGTCACACAGTAGAACATATTGTGGACGGTCAATGATTATAAATAGAAGGTTATACATAAGGATAATAAACAGGTGAAACTTAAAGAATATTACAATTCTTCCAACAGTACCTGTCCTTTTATTTGTGTGTTGGTGAAAGAGTGTTGGCCCTCGTGATGTGTTTTGTTTTGCTTTTTGTAAAATAAAAGCTTTCACTGAGAAATGGACCAATCATGACACATACAAGTCAATAGCGAAAATTATTGATTTTAAATCATCAGTACTCAGCACCGATTAAACATTTAGAAAGCTGTATACACATGCAATACACTGGATATTGACAAAAATTTTAGAGTTGGAGCAGTGACAAAATAAAAAAAAAAACGGCAGGATAAGAAGTGGCACCAACACCTACAATGGATGGCCTAGTGGTTAGGGTGTTGGCTCTGCAATTAGAAGGTTTCGGTTCGAAGCCCAACTGCTACTGTCACCACTGAGGTACCCCTGAGCAAGGTACTGTCCCCACACACTGCTCCTCGGGCACTCCTCGTTAATAAATGAAATTAATAGGAATAATAATAAAACTTGAGTACTTTGTACATCTCTGTCTGCCAACTCTTCAACTTTTGCGCATTATTGAATGGTGGGTTTTCTGTCTACTAGTATAGTAGAATTCTTAGAGCGAAATATGGGAATCACCTACCCACTCTTCAGGCTCTGCATTTGGGTTTACCATTCTTACACACTCTCAGCTTGCACTGTGTCATGTATCCAGGTGAGTCTATGTCTGTAAACCCAGCGGACTTTGCCGCACTTATGGACGCTGTTCAACACCAGTCTAGTCTATTCTTATTGAACACCTACATATGAAGGTTAGCTTCCTACATCAGGTCCTGCAGGAACAGGCCCCAGCCATTCCACTTCACTCCATTTTTCCTTCTTTCTCCCCTGCTGTTGCTCTGCAGGAATCATTTGCATCATTCCCAGAAAAAATGGAACAGAATCGATGGTAGGTGTTAAACATTTCTAAACAATATTGATGTGTTTTTTGAGCTCCACATTCTCAGCAAGCGGTCATGGATTGTTTTTCTCACATCACGACTCTCAGGAAATGCTGCTGAATAAGCTACTGCTTTTCTATGCCCAAAAATTCCATCCCTGCTACTACTTTTCCAGAAAATTCAGACCCACTAAGCAGCGAGATGGGGTAGGGAACCACAGACTGCCGCCCATCAAGTAGGCTCTGGAAGAGTGATGTTACTGGCTGTAGGACTGCATCGAACTGTTTCTGGTGTAGACAGATCATCAAAATCTCATCGCTTTTCAACAGGCAAAACTACTAAATCTGAGACAAGCTAGACAGTTCAACTTTAATCTTTCACACTGCCCAAGAAACAAGAACATGGATGCGTGTTGGAGGGCCTGGGGCACACAGTACCTGTACCACTGGAAAGGCTATGGTCCCGAGGAGAGAACTCGCATTCTCTCCCAAATCATTCTACATGCTCTCGGCTCATGCTGTGTCATCTATCCAGGTGCACCTGCACATTTGACTCACTCTGGTCATGGGACTCATCTTTCCAGGTGTTTAGCAACAATTTCTGCTCCAGGCTGTAGACATTTTCCACTGCTCTGCCATTACCTGGCCAGGCGTGATGATGTCAGGATGCATGCTCTGACACTCCTTCTCCTCGTACACTGTTAAGGTGACTCACACCTATACTCTCTCTCTCCACATACATGATGGAAGTGCCTACTCAGCCTCTGATCATTTTTCAAATGGCCTTGGAGAAGAAGTGCCCCCAACACTAACCTATAACAAGAATCAGAATAACAAAGAGTGTGATTACTTTCACAATCACACTACAAGCTTAATAACAATAGCGTGAATGACTTTTTGATCAAAAAGTGGAAAGAGTTTAATAAGTTTTCAGAGGAGAAACTCACTAGATCAAGCATCAGATTATATTTATCATGGGTAGGAAAACTGGTATGTTGTGGAAGTAGTCAAGAAGTGCCAGAAAGTCATTCACAAGAGTAACACCAACAAATAAACAGGAAGAAATGAAGTTAGCAAGAGTGAGAAGCTCAGACAATTAATAGAGAAATTTAGGTTGACGGTAGAGCAGCAAAGCGTTTATTGATTTAGGTAGTTTAAAAGTGATGCATCAAATGTAGGTTCTGTTATGTTGACTTTGCTTCTGAAAATTACATCCTTTTCCAGAAGAACCAGGCATGCAAACAAAATTTAAATCAGATACAGTTGCCTAATTAAAGGCATAAAATCCTCAACATGTTGCCATGTTTTAGTTTATGAAGGCTATATCAACAGAATTATCCAGTATAAGATCTTAAACTAAGGCTGATTTGTTAGACAGCGAAAATCCCAGTCTGTGACCCTGGTTGGTATAAGCAGCTTAAATAATGAATTAATGTTCACATTAAAATTTGAACATTAGCACATTGTTAAACACTCATTTAAGTTAAGGTGTTTGAATGTTAACCAAATAGTGAGAGTAACTGGCAACAAAAAACAAACACTGAAACATAACACTATTAGGAAAGAGTAAGTTTGCCCAATTACTGGATGGTGTCGGTTTTGTATTTACTGTTGTGATTCATGACTATTATTTGCCAACGCTCTCATTGATTAAGTACACTTTGTTTATTTTTTTAAACAGACAGATCAAGGTCTAAATGTGTGCAAATACGCTAGCTGTTCAGCCTGTCCCTAGGAGTGATGTCAGAATATTTTTTTTCAATACATATCAGTTCTTACAATTTAAAACCATTTAAACAACTTAAAATATTTATGTAAAATGTTTTTTTAGCTGTAGCATACAAAGTGAGAAAGTGTGTTAACAGAATATCTGTTTTCAAGATTACACTAACTTTAATCCAATCACTTTTAAAGCTTACTTGTGTTGGCTGTAGTTGGCTATTGTATCAGATAAACTTTCTTTTTTTCTGCAAAAAAAGAAACAAATTTCCTACTTATCAAATAAGTACACTGTAATTTGATTAAACTGTTCATTTGGATCAACATTTTCCCAAAAACTAAGATAATGAAAGGCAGTAAAATAACATGTACAGAGTAACAGAATTATTTATTTTCCACTTTTGTCTTCTGGTCCAGAAATCTGATGACATCATTTGAGGGAAATCTCACAAATGATGGTACATTCATATGAGAGACTTGTTTACTTTGTGATTGTGGGGCAATCAGACCTGACATGGCTGGGATGAGCACACGGAATTTTTCTTAATCCAAAACTGAAGTGTATTTACTAAGTGTAATCCTAAAATATTTGCTATATTTGTTAATAACAACCTAAATTTGTTATATATTTAACTACATTATATGTGTCGTATCTGGGTTCCAGGCAGGTGTTTAAGTATGGGCAAGCTTTTGGTCATTGTAACAGTTATAGGACTCTTGTCTTCTGGTAAGTAAATTTCATTAAATCTAAATGTGCAGTAAGGAGTAAGCCCTTAGGTCAAAACTGTCGCTGTTAAAGTAATAAATAGTAATAATCATTATCTAATAGTTATCTCTAAATCCACTGAAATTAAAACATGTCCTATGCTTTCACCTATTATGTATCTGGACAAAACCGATTTTCAACTGAGAGGTCTTTTTGAATTTCTCATTCTCAAGGAGTGCAGAGTTTTAAGATATCAGAGAAAGAGTATGAGAACATCGATCGAGTGTTGGAATTTGGGGTCCAAGTGTTTCTAAACTATTTGGACAAACTGAAAGAGACTGCTGAGAAAATGGAGAGAGAAAACATGCTGAGAAAAAACAGGTAATGAACAGCTAGACTTCTTTCATCTAACAGGGAGTATAAGCAACCCCATTATAATGACACCTTCTATTCATTTCTTCTCCAGGATTGCAATTCAAGATTACTGGAATTCTTTTAAAGAGACAACCAATAGAATTAGTAATGAAGAAAGAGGTAAAGGTGTGCAGGATGATTTAATTGTAGCAGCACGGTAAGTTCAATTAATTTATGATTCGTCTAGTTAATGTTTCAGCTTCAAAACACTTAAATGCTCATTTAAAATTAAGCAGATTCATTATGAGTGTTTTTAAAGTATAAAGAAAAAGTGTTAAATATTTTCAGATCATCAGCACAGTATCAAACGAAATACAGTGCTATGTTTAGCATAGTACAGAAATATAATGGTCTAGGATCAAACTTAAATAAATTACCTTTTCAAATATTTATATCTTGAAACTCATTGTAGGCAATCCGATGTATAAAGGGAAGCAGGGTAAATTATGAGTGTTAAATCTTGAATTAAAATCGAAGTTTCTCATTTCCAGCATTATTCGAAGAGTGGTTCTGCACTGCAAGGATGATGTCCAAAAAATATTCCATGCAATAGCAACAGAGCAGAGTGTCCAACTATACCTGCCGTAAGCTCTGATTTCAATCCATTCTTCATATATGTACTTTTGTGAAAGTCACAAAATTCACTTTTTAAATACAATTTAAACATTAACTTGCCCTTTTCTTTAGATTAAAGGTTACTATATCCCTTGTATAAACCAGTTATATTTATCAGAGAATAATATATAGCATACCATATTTTGTTGGAAACAAAGCTGTACACAAAGCAAGTGCATGATACACATATAAAGCCATACACTGAGCAACATTAATAAATAAACATATAGTTCTTATCCTGGCATTGTTTTTGCACTTAGTTTTAAAGTGGGTCATAAAAAATGTTATATCTGTTACACTGTAATATATGTTAAGACAACAACCCTCTCATATATATACATATATTTCGGGAAGTATAACTCCTACATTTAGAGACAAATGTCACAGTAGCAGGATATTTTACACTGAAAAATATTCTCCAGCCCCATGTTCCATCCCATAAAAATGAATTAATAAATGGACAAATGAGTAAGTAAGCAAGGCTTGCATTTTTTTCTTTCCTTCAAAACAATGCAGCCTATTATTATAAAATAAATGTGCTTAGTTATACACAAAGGCACCTAGATTTTTTAATATAATCAATGTACACAGTTTTTCAGCTGATGGGTCAATATGCAATTTCTTTGCATATATCATGCTAACAATTCTGCTGCTGTACTTCTAACAGAGTTGTGCAGATATTTAAAGGGACAATCGAAAGAACCAAAGCAAATGACATCTTGAGGTAAGCATGTGTTTAATGTTACCAGTTCAAAGCCAAAAGTTGTTTATAATCAGTTCTGCATGTATTTGAAATAAAATCACATTATTTTGTTTTGTATCCAACAGCACCTTGGTTACACACTACTTTCCTGATGCCCCACCAATTGAAAGTGACCCCCTGGAGTTTCTGTGTTACTTGCTGTCCACTAAGTAAGAATGAAAGTAAATTTTGTGTTACTTTTAACCAGTTTGTTCTCTTGACATAGTAAATAAATAGTACTGTACTGTAGCATTACAGCACATGCTGGGTTTACTTTTCCCAGCAATACTGAAAATGTGCGTTTGTTTAAAAAGCAAAGCAACTTGTTATTTTTGACTGGCTTCTTTTACCACAATCAAAAAGGTCAGTTTGTATCTGATTCTGAGATTTAAGATTTTTTAATTCAAAACCATGAATCTACACCAATGAGCTGCGATTTTATGTTGTGTACAAAATAAGAATGCTGATTGCCAATACAGTGTTTCTTTTGTGTTAGTTATGCATTATTACAAAGATAGTAATAATGTGTGTTGTAATTAAAATTGATGATCTCTTTTTCTTTGCATTTAACAGCTCCGTAGAAACATTTATTGTGAATGTTTTGAAGATTGGTGGGAAAGTGGCTGCAGAATATAAAAAAATTGATTTTGAACAAGTATCTGAAAGGTAAGAAACTAATATGCAAAGCACTCCAGTAACAACAACAATAATGATAATATAGTGGCTGTTGTTGTTACATTTTTAATTACTCACCGGAAATGCTTTTCAGTATAATAAAGTTAGTGAAATTGATGAAGTCACAACCTGTCTACCATCATTTCAATTTCAAGCTAAATGTTAGCATCGCAGTTTAATTAGATGTGACTGTTGTAAGACAATATCAGTTCTACTTTACGACACCTATTTTTTCTGTTATTATCTATTTCCTCCTCAATCATTGCTTCTGTGTCCTGAAGGATGTGGGACATCTTGCGGGAAGTCAGCAAGAAGTATGATGAAATTGAGAGAACTGAGAGTCAGAAAGAAAAGGATAGTTTTCTTTTGCGAGTGAGGTAAGTACCTGTCATGATGTATAACCTTTCTTTGTGAATGAATGTAAACAGAAAATGACCTTAGCAGAAAATGACCTTAGCAGAACCTCAATACAATCTCTGCAAGGGCCATAAGATTATTGACTGAAATATATAAGAATGGAACAATTGCTACATAAATTTGAGAAGCCTTTTTCACAATCTCTCTTTACAATGTTTCATACCAGCTCTAAAGTAAACGGTTAAGACAAATTTATCATTTTTTTCAATATTCCAAATTCTCTTTTGGTACCGAAATGTGGCTGTCATTATTTACTTAATAGGCACAATGGTTCTGTAGCAGCCATAATAAGACCAACTAAATGGTTGTGACTCTCTGGGGCTTCACCCTTCAGCTGAAAATAAATGTATTTTGGCACAGAAAGTCAAAAGAATCGCTATTTTTAAATATATGATGTAGCATGTCATTATTTTTTACATGCTTTGTTTATTGTTTATTGTAAAATAATCACATACTTTACTGATGGATAGTTTGTATAAGACTCAAAATCTCAAGGAAATACATATTTATTTCATTTTTTTATCTCCTATCTGTTCGTGGATTATATAGTCTGCTTACAATAAATAAATAAATAATAAAAAATAAACAAGTTAAACACAGGCCAGAAATTAAGACGTAGAGGCTCTGTCTAAAGGTTGGCTCTACTATCAGAAGATCACGAGTTCAATTTTCATCGACTGGGATGGGAACGCAACAATGAAATGCTCTCCTATTCTGTTTAAAATGAAATGTGCATGAATCACTAATTCAACCACAATTAAGTTTTCTTTCTAACTGAGGAATATAGTCTGATTGTCTAAGTGATATAGTTCTTTGTCTAAGAGTTGGCTCTACTATCAGGAGATCAAGTTGGATCCCTGGTGAGGCCACAGCCATCAGTGGTAGGAAGTTCAATAGCAGCACAAATGGTTTTGGTCCCTTTTGTTGAGTAGGATGGTTCTTCCCCCCAATCTTCAGTGTAACACTAGCCCAGGCATTCGTTAGCTGAAATAACATAATTGGCATTTATTGTTCACCCTGCAAGCGTGTTGAGCTGCTTAGTGACCTTGTTTTCACAGGAGTTCGAAAAGATGTAGTGGCACTTCACATGAAAAGGAGGAATCATGTGCTAGCCTTTACTTTACCAGTTTTGGTGTTATCATGTGGCTGGGTCTTCATTTGTGAGTGGAATTGGGCATAAGAAAATTGGGGCAAAAAAGAGTTAGACACACATAAGATTTTACTTGAATTGCATTCACAATGCTGTGGGTTTCCCTGGTGGGTGTATACTGAAGAAAAAAAAAGTGAAGCTAAGATTACTATTTCTTCCTGTGTTTTCCACAGTGTCACCTCCAGAGTATTTCTTTTTTACTGGGATAGATTTCTGAACACTACAGATACTCCTTTATTAGAAAAAAAAGTTTGAAGTCATTATAAGGTGAGTCATGCATTCGAATGACACTTTGAGGGTGAAGATACAACATCTTTCATTTACATTTATTTACTCATGTTTGTTATGGTGTCACGAAGCTGTGATTCAGTGGAGCAAACATATACATCTCTATCGGCGCAGACCTTGATAAATGAACTGTGTTGTTTACATGAATGTATTGTATTTAATACAGAAACACTGGTGTATTTATAAACTTTGTATTTGTCTGAAACCTGCATGTACATTTACTTATGAAAGTCATGACTACATATTCTATTTCAGTGAGCTCCAAATGTTTGTACACACACTCACATAGCTGTATTCTGTATATTATGAACAGAACACAGCTAAATGCTGGACTAGTAATATATATTAAGTTTGAGAAGAACATGGCAAGAAGAACTTTCAGTAGCTGAAAAACATTTTTATCACTAGCTATACTGTGATAAGATGTGGTTGCGATTTTTTTTAGCACCTGACACCTTCTGTAATTGTTGAAACACAATATTATTTTACTCACAGACAGGCGGAGGAGACAAATTTTCTGCAAACACTTGTATTAACACCCATAATGGAATGGGAAACAGTAAAGGATGCTTGGAGGTAAATAATTGTTAATGATATAATTGTAACATGCCTTATCCTGATACATGTACTACCCTTTGAATGATTGAACATTTACTTTGTGACATACAAATAATTAACAATTATTTTGAATAATAGAAACCAAAGTAGTCATAGCCTATTAATATTTTTGAATTCTTTGATACTCATAACATCATATAAGCCATTTAGTTCCAAACTGTCACGCTATGCCGTGTTTCGTCCAAACAGGAGGCACAGATGCAGACTTCCATTCTTTGGTTCTCTTTATTCAAAGCAAGGCTCAAAACAAAAACCAGGCACGAGGGCCGATACTCTTTTTCCAAAACCAAACAGAAGATGAAACCACGACAAAAGTTAAATGTGAGGGACGACAGACAACTACAAACTGAAACAGAGGAACTTAAATACATAGCAAACAAAGGACACTCATTCAACTAAACACAAAACAGCTGTGAAAACTCAAGTGTGTTAAGAGTCCTCAAACTTAAACAATGGCGGCCTCTAGCGGCCGCTGACCATGGCCGTTACAGAACCTCCCCCTCAACAGCGCCACTCCGGGGCGCCCAAAAGGCTCTCCAGGCCAACACAAAGGCAGAGGAGGGGAGGAGGTGGAAAAACAAAGGCCCCTCCGATAACTCCGGGGCCGGGCTCCACTCGAGGGCCCTTCCCATACTGTCCAGGGCACGACCCTCTCAGTGGAACTTCCCTCGGGGGTCTCCTCTGAGAGCCCTTCCCATACTGTCCAAGACACGCCCCCCTCAGTCGTACCACCCTCTGAGGTTTCCCTTACAGCTCCCCCCAAAAAATTATTGGGGGAACGTCCCGGGGATCCCCCGGCCTCCTCCACCAAAAGATGCACCTCCGGGGCATCAGGTGGTCCCGGACCCCGGCAAAAGGGCGGTGGTGACGGCGGTGGCCATCTCGAGGCGGCGGGAGCCCCAGTAGACCCTGGGACCACAGAAAAGGGGCCTCAGGAGCAGGATAAGGTGCCACGGCGGATGCCGGGGCCTCAGGAGCAGGATCAGATGCCACGGTGGGTGCCAGGGCCTCAGGAGTGGGGACAGGTGCCACAGCGGGTGCCAGGGCCTCAGGAGCGGGGACAGGTGCCACAGCTGGAACCGGGGCCTCAGGAACAGGTGTTACGGCTGGAACTGGGGCTTCAGGAACAGGTGGCATGGCCAGAGCTGGGGCCTCAGGAACAGGTCCCACGGCCGGAACTGGGGCCTCAGGAACAGGTGCCACGGCCAGAACCGGGGCCTCAGGAACAGGTGCCACGGCCGGAACCGGGGCCTCTGGAGCAGGGGCTGGGAACTCTGGGACAGGGAACTCTGGGACAAGGGACGGAGTGGGAGGCTTACATAGTCTGGGTGCTGGCGCTGGAGCCACATGTTCAGCTAAGGCGCTTACATGCGCAGCTACGGGCCTTATGGGCACCACTATGGGCCTTAAAATGCCTGGTGGTTCCCTCAATGGGTCTAGCAGGTCTAAGAACGCCCCTAAGGGCTCTGTGATGGGGCCTAAGGCCACGGCTTCAGGGATAGAAGGGATAGAGGCCGGCGTGGGAGCCTGGAGCCTTCTGGGAGCTGGCACAGGGGGCTGTAGCTGACGAGGGACCGGCATGGGAACCTGGAGCCTTCTGGGAGCTGGCACAGGGGGCTGCAGCGGACGAGGGGCCGGCATAGGAGGCAGAAGCCATTGACGAGCCAGCACGGGGGCTGCACACTCCTTCAGGGGAGCAGGGGCTTCCTGGCCCTGAAGTGCAGCGGCTTGGGTCTGCAGCGCGGCGGTTTGGCCCGGAGCCAAAGCTTTTGGGCGTGGGAGCGGACCTTTTTCGAGCGGGGCTTTCAGGCTCAGCCGTAGCTCCTCAAGCTTATTCACCCGAGTCCAGGTTTCCTCCACGAGCTGCTGGATCTCCGCCTCGGGGTCTTGCATGCTCTCCCGGAGTGCCCTGGTTGTTCGGGCCAGGTCTTGACGCAGCCACTCTTGTGATGCCGCGACAAACTTGGCCCAAAACACCTCTTTCCCCCGAGGCTCACACTCCTCGCTCCGTTTGTGTGCTGTGCCTTTTTGTGAGGTCTGTCGTTCTGTCACATTACGCTGTGTTTCGTCCAAACAGGAGGCACAGACGCAGACTTCCATTCTTTGGTTCTCTTTATTCAAAGCAAGGCTCAAAACAAAAACCAGGCACGAGGGCCGATACTCTTTTTCCAAAACCAAACAGAGGACGAAACCATGACCAAGGTTAAATGTGAGGGACGACAGACAAATGTGAGGGACGACAGACAACTACAAACTGAAACAAAGGAACTTAAATACATAGCAAACAATGGACACTCATTCAACTAAACACAAAACAGCTGTGAATAATAATCAAACTCAGGTGTGTCAACTTAAGAGTCCTCAAACTCCAACTTAAACAATGGCGGCCTCTAGCGGCCGCTGACCATGGGCGTTACACAAACATTAATTTATTTATTAATTTATTATTATAAGTTATTTATTATCTCACTCTGTTGTGAAATGACAACATTCTTCTTTAATAATTTATTGGACTTATTCTATTGTTTTATATGTACATGTAAATTCTTATTGATTTATTTATTATTTTAGGCTTCACTCTGATTTTGCCGAAGAATTTTACTTAATTGGCCTTGGAGTGATTAGAAATATCTACTACTTCACTGACGAAAAGAGGTGCTCCAGGACTGTCAGGTACAACTGGTTTGTTATTACATATAAAGATAGAATATCTTTAGGCTGCTTCTTTGTTTGGATTTCAGAATGACACGGTGAGTGTGGCAGACTGTATATATATAGTCATTACTGAATGCTGAATACACTGTCTGAAGTGTAATACGTTCTATTAAATTTAAAAAACATTCATGATATATTTACACTATGTTTAGAGAACATACTGATATGGCCATTTCCTCATGTAATTCTTCTGTAAGAGAAATATGATTGACTATGATTCCTTTGAATATAGCACTAACAAAATCTTGCAGATTTTATAAAGCAAGTAGATATAAGGGATGGGAATTGGGACTTGTTCATTTCCTCTCTTGCCTCTTTGTTTTTTAATGTAGTCTTTGGGCTAAATTGTATTGTAGGTGTGAGGTTGTAAGAACTTATAATAATACAATGAAAATCCAAGACTTACTCTAAACATAACCCAATAATTTTTCATTTACAATTCACAGGGCTGTGGGCATGAGCACAGTTGTTCACTCTTACCCCATTTATGAAAAGTTATCAGAAATGGGTGTATTTTCTGAAATGAAAAGACTGTATTTAAGAGTTGTAGATGTAGCAATTGCCTTGGCAGGCACTGAAGAGATTCAGTCTTTTGGGTAAGTACTAATAGTATATTGAAGGATGCTATTGTGTTTGAGTGTTCCCAATGTTCCTAGTGTACTTTTTTTGGTATAGACCCACTCTGTTGATATTTTTATTGTGTTGTTTGTATTTTGATACATCATTTGCTTCTCCTGCTGACTTCCTAGAGAGACATTTTATGAGAAATGGAAACCATTTGTTGAAGAACTCAATGCACTTGTAAAAGAAGAGAGACACAAACCACACATTCTTCTTCCACAAATCCGGGCCATTGCACGAATGTTTCTTCAGAAATTTTTAGTTGCCCTTGACAAAGTCAGTGCTAAAATCGATGATGACAGAGTAAGAGACCAGTTAACGTAAGTGCTATGCTAACAGTACCATATAATTTCAGATAATAATACATTGATATGTTGCCATCATTCCACGGCTCTCAATTAATGTAAATAGCAATGTTATGTGGTGTTTTATTACACCGCTTGTCTAACAACAAAACCTGGGAAAATTGTACTTTTTATGCAACACTGACCACTGCCGTACACTGCTGCGGCAGTGGCAGAACAGCTGGTCCATTGAAAAATATGGAATGCTAATTATGCCGTCATCTGTCTGCAGTTATACACACAGCATAATAATTTGCATTCTGACAGCTCATGCTTACACCAGTTCATTCACTTCTTTTAACGTGTGGAGCTCCAGGCAACAGCATTACCTTGAATTGGCTGATTGCAAACAAGAAGTGCCCACTGTAGATCTTAAGCTCCTGTATGAATTGACAGATCCCCTTGTACTGCTGCACTTATTTCAAGTAGAGTGGACAGTTACTTATTGTCTGTTTTTGTGAAAAATTATACTTTTGTCATGGTTATTAGTCAATTAATTCTTCCCACATTTACAGTGTTACTGCTTCTAATGGCGCTTTTCCTTTGTGACAGTACAGCACGGCGACATGTATATAACAGATCAATTATGATCATGCACACAAACAGGGAAAAATGATTAAACAAAGGACACATTTGTAATGAATACAAGAAACTTGGATCCAATTGCAGAAAGGATGTTTATCAAGTATAATAAGTCCGTAAGGCAAAAGG
>JBBJLS010085521.1:0-20000 GCA_037577275.1 Bryconaethiops microstoma
GATCCAAACAACCAATGATTTATAAAGAAAAATCATGAAATTATCAGGGGTGCCCAAACTTTTGCATACCACTGTACGTTTCTCCTTGTAGAGAAATGTACAGTGGTAGCACTGATCTTTAGATAATGATTAATAAAAGAAATTTGTTGTACCTGGGGACAGCTCAAATAGCAATTAATACTGTGTGAAAATAAATGATTATTTCTGCCTCTTCTGCTATTTTTCCCTATGGCCAAAAATATGTGGACATCTTAATTACAGAGTGCAAGTGTTTCAACATCAAACATTACTAACAGATGCATAAAATCAAGCCCATAGCCTTGCGATCCCCCTACACAAACACTGGCAGTACAATGGGTTGTAACTTTGAATGTAGCACTGTGATAGGATACCACTTTTGCCATAGGTCAGTTTGAAATATCTGCATTGCTGGATCTGCCCAGAAAAGCTTAAATTCTATTGTAGTTAAATGGGAACACACAGGAGTGGCAACATCCCAATGCTGAAGACTTTAAGGTGAAGACCTAAATGCTGAAGACTTTAAGGTGTAAATCACCTGTTGCTTCGATCACTATGCAGAATCCACAAAAAAATGGATGTGCAGAGTGATAAATCACAATTCACTATCTGACAGTCTGATAGATTAAACTACATTTGGTGAATGCCAGGAGAATGCATTTTGCCAGCAATAAAGGTAGGTGGAGAAAAAATAATGGGCCGAGACCTTTATAGGGTCCGTTTTTAGGAGTTCTAGCTCCAGTGAAGGGTAATGCCACAGCATACAGACATTTTAGACATATGCTGCTAACTATGTTACAGTTGTTTAGAGAAGGTTCTTTCTTGTTGCACCATGACTGTACCTCTTTGCACAAAACAATGGTGTGGTGTGGAGGAAAATAGGTCCAATCCCAACCCAACTGAACACCTTCGGGATGAATTGGAACGGCTTTTTATCTCATGCCTCAAAAACCTCACAAATACTCTTTTGACTGGGCACAAATTTTCACAAACACACAGACAATTTTGATTCCACATTCAAATACCAGCCACTGTATTATACATTATATCCTCAGGTTCATTTCTACTGACAGATGGTAATGTGAAATAGAAATGATTTGTGTTACATTAAGCCAAACGAAATTTGTAATGTGGGATGGTATGAACAGGATGGACAGCAAAAACTTGTGAAAAAACATTGTGAAAATCCACTGGCTTTGTTCAAGTGAGTCCAACTGGATCTGTTTGCTATGAAAGTCCTCGGAGGGGAAACGTGTAAGAAGACGGCACAGACAAAGCCCTGCTCAATTCATGAAAAATTCACATCTGTACTTCCAGAACAATATCTCCTCTGTCCACAAAGACATGCTATTGTAGCAGACGAAGAAGAAGCTTGCTGGAGAAAAGGATGTCTACATTATTCTTTGTTACTCAAACTGGACCGTGTCCTGTCACTTAATCCTGTCTGCAGAATGCCCTGCAGTTGGTGAGAGGTAGTGACAGGATGCGAGGCTCCTAAATAAATGACTAGGTCCAAAACATAAAAAGTGCTGTAGCTATCAAATACAAGTCTGATTGAAAAAAATCTAATTTAATGGAAAAAATTAAAAAGTTGCTTTAAAGCTCCATTAAATACTGGAAACTGAGCAGTTTGCTGGCTCTGTTTTCTCCAGGGTGTCTCTCCCCCTTTCATCCTATGAAAACTGGCATATGTTCCAACACGCCCTGTGAGTCTGGTTAGGAAAGTAGCGTAGTTGATGGATGGATGGTTGGATTAATGTTTTAATGTGAAGCAGGAGAGCAGTGAAAACAGCATCTTTTTTATCATCGTCTTAACTGTTGACAGTGAATAGGCACTGGTCAAGGTTTTTGAGTTGCTCAGAACAACTTTACACACAAAGCATGCACTTAATGCAGCCACATCACTCAGTGTGAATCATTTTTCTGTCGTTTTCCTGCAGCTCCAGACAGAGTGCTAGCCTCACGCAACCATTTATTCTCCATTTTAAGTGTGACTGCAGCAGTAGGGAACCCATTTGGGCTGGAACCAAGACTGATACTGTCATCTGAATCTGTAAAGCCATGTCACACCTTTCCAGGCTCCTGGTGTGCAGAGCAAAAAACCCTGTGTCTGGTCAGGTGTTAGGAATTAGCTTCCCCATGGATGTGCCTTAAAGGTGGTACATGTCTTTAAAGTTGTCCACGGTTGATGTATGAGTGATTTTTCCAATCACTCAATGAAATTACGTCAATATACCACTGCTTTACTTGGTGAATGGGTTAAATGCAGAGAAAGGATTTCACACTGTTCACATTGTGGTGTGATCACGAGTGTCTATGAGGGAGTGTCTATGAGTGACAAAAGTCTTTTGAGTCACTAAAAAATCTAAATGACAATTAAGTGATACCTATTTTGTGGCAATCAATTGCCTTCAATGATTTGAGTACTACTAACTACTTTAAAGTATGAATTGATATATGATAAAAGGCTGCAGAACTTCAGTGTTTCACTGTAAACACTTTGCTGAAAACTGTAATACAAATATGGTTATCACAGCGAACTTGAAAATAATTGTTAGACTGCTCCAGATATAACAAAGACTTGGGTTTAAAACAACCAGAAACACCCATGGAGATCCATCAGGTTTTGTTTGTTTGAGCCAGTCCAACCAGAAGCTGGTCACACCCACCCATTTACCTTTATATTAGTGATAAAGGCTTAATATAATCGATGCCATTTAAAAAACTAACCTTGAACATGAAGATTACAGGGTATAAAACAAATTTGAGTTTATCTGTCAATAACTGATTTAAAATATGAAAAATAGATCATTTACCTAACCTAAAATGTAAGTGTCAGTAAATCTATCAAGAGGTTTCTGGGTGGTGCAGCTGTCTGAGTGTTGACCCTCATCAGGAGATCATGAGTTTGTTTCCGGGAGTGCTGCTCAAATCACTCATTATTTTGCATCAAACCAGTCAATGAACTTTAACACTGGAATTTATGGTGTAGTTGGTGATGAATGTGAATAGATATCACTCCTGAGTGAGAGGTATTTGACTCTGAGAACAACATTAAACATTTGGTTGGTAGTCTTTTGCCTTTGGACATGACCTCCACCTTACGCGCCATTTTCTCAGGATCACTGGAGTGCGATGTGGACAGCAATCTATAATTTTCTGTAATTTTATTGTTTGCACTCTTTAACTTGGAATTCGATTGTGTTTTCAAAATATCTGCATAAATAAAGAGATAAGATGTAAGCTATTCAGAGTGGTTTGATGTAAAATGCTCCATTCTAGAGAAACTTGCTGAGCCACAATCATTATAGTGGCGGTGAGAGGAATAAGATGTCCAAAGCATTTACTGCCTCTAAAAGCTACCTCACAGAAAGATATTGCATGAAGTGAATATGAATGCGTTAAGGTTTTGACTTGAAACATATTTTTAAAAGCTTTTAAGTGTGGAAAAGTACATGAAGGCCCATGTAAGTCAAACTTATCCTCAAAGAAAATTTACTGTACCATCATTTTTACCTTTCTCAATATAGCATGTAAACCCCAGAAGACATGTGTAGGTTCACTGGTTGTTTTTTACAATAAATAAATTTGTTATAGTTGTGTGCAGACATCATGATGTGTGCTTCCATCATGATAATACTTTATAAGAGCAAAGGCATTTTAAAACTTTTTCACATGAATGTAATGTGGATGCTATGCTTTCGTGGAGGAGATGAGATGCCTCTAATGCAGGCAGACCTACCAATGTTTCTGACAGAATTCCTGTCAATTCACTGTAAAAGATTATACATTGAAAATGCTCAGCATGTATAAAAACTAAGTTGCTGCAACTTTAAAGCGTGGGTTACATTGTGACAACGGGTTTAATCTTGCTCTCTCAATTTTCAGGATTTTATTTTGTGTAAATTCAAGAAAGTTTGTTGGTCCAAAAAAAAACGAGTTTCTCTCTTTAGTACAATGTTAAATGTCACGTGAGCATTAACTCTCGAACAGGTGACCATCTAGAAGAAACGCCATTTCACGCACTCTTAACTAGAAGACGTACTTAAACAAGTGGATGCACGACACTTCTGCGAGGTAAGAACAAAACTTTATTTCAGTGACTTTTAACAGTTTAGACCAAGTAAATATAACCTATTGTCATCGGTTATTTCTACGCTCATCATTAAACACTGTATAATATGGACGCTATAAATGCACATTGCGTATGCTAAACATTACCGCAGTAGTTTTTTGCACCGTTTACGCAGACCTTATAAGATAAATTGCCTCAGTGATTTGCAGTTTGAACCGCTAAGATGAAGTACATCGCAAATTAAGGTGACATAATCAGTTATTTGTATAAGGTTAGGTCATGTGAGCATGACGAGAAATTTTATCATGCAGTTTTGTTGCCCTTTTTTTACAAAATGACTGACACTACATTTTTTGCGAAGTCCCATAAATAGAGCTGCAGCGATTAGCAAACATAGTTGACAACGTCGACGCAAAAAAATTGTCGACCCGGGTAATTTTTATCGACGCGTCGTACCCATAAATGACATAAAAAAGTAATAAACAATCAAAACTATACACAGCATAGAAAATGCACTGTTAAATAATGGTCCTCAAATGCTATGTAAAATGATTGTTGTTATGTGCATTATTGTTGTTATTATGAATGCATTTGCGATATACATGAGTTTACTGCAATTTAATTAGTAACCTTTGCATTTCAGGGCATACTTACCAAAGAGTTGATATAGAGGCTGCCTTGCTTGGGTAAGTCATCTGTGTTCATGGTTTAAAAACTATAGCCCTATTCGATATAATAATTAATTTTTACCTTCATTTTGTTGTGTGATTTATGTACAATTTAGCTTCATGTGTACAGAAATAAAAACATGGCAAAAGAATAACATAACTGGAGAAATATTTGGCAATGCAGGACATTGAAACTGCATGAATGAGCCATAAGATACGGTGTAGATACTGCAAATTTTCAGACTCAAGACAAGATGTACTCATAAAACATTACAGATTAACACATTGGCTCCACTTGAATAATAGAGCACTGCAGTGCATATACCTGAATTGTGTGTGTTCATTCTGGACTGTAGGTGCTTTAAAAACTCATTTAAGCAGAACACATTCAAAAACAAAGGAGCCTAATTATAATACATTTACTTGTGAATTGTGTGATTTTCAAGATATTTGTCAAGAGCGCACCTTTTTCAGTCACTTGAGTGGTCACTTGAAGAATCATGAGACAGTAAAATGTCCTTTTCCAGTTGCACTTTTAAAACTAATGTGCTTACTACTTTCAGAGTCCACAGAAACAGAAAACACAAAAATCATTCTGTTAAAGATTTTGTTGACTAGCAAGGAGGCTCAGTTGGAAGGTCTTGATAGACCTTTTGTTGAAAGTGAAGAAACACCCATAGATGTATGTGACTCAAATATCGTGACAAATATTCCTCTGGAAAGTGACTTAGAAGCCCAATTAGAACACAAGATTGCATCATTGCATTTGTGCATGCAGACAGTCATACATGTATCAAAAAGTTCCACACAGCAGATAATTGAAATTCTTAATGATATTGTCTCATTTTCAAACTTGCATGTAGTTACTGTTATTGAAGATATATTTAAGAAGCATAACTGTAACATAAGTCAATCTGTTCTTGAAGAAATTTCAGAGGTCATTCATAAAGTTAGTCCTTTTTCAAAAACAGGTAAGTCAGGACCCTTTTCCACAGACCATATAAGAAACGCATATTTTAAAACAATTTTGATGTAGTGGAACCCAATGAGTATGTATTTAACAGAGCAAAGAAAATAACATTTGTTTATGTCCCACTTTTGAAGATTTTGAAAAATTTACAAGCACATCCAGATGTTTTCCAGCAAACTTTGAATCCCAGGGACAACACCCAAGGACATTACACATCCTTCACAAATGGTTGTTATTACAAACAAAACCATTTCTTTGCTGGTAAGGAGTTAAAATTTGTAATTGGTCTGTATATTGATGAACGTCCTGGAAGAAACACAAAGTAACTTCTAAATTGGCCTTTAGAGTTCAGAAGTTATCTTCATTCTGTCCAGGTAGCACTCTTGAGCAAAAGTATTGATGTGAAGACATATGAGTATGACTTGGTTTTTGCTCCACTTATCACTGATCTAACAATATTTGAAAAGGAAGGGCTTTTTCTGGAAAACGAACAAAAATATTAAAGGAGCTGTTTTCATAGTATCTGCTGATATCTGCTGATAATTCAGCAAAAATTCTCAGCAAAAAAGACTTTTGGGGGTAATGGACATGAGAACTGGACACTGCTTAGACTTCTTCCTTTCATGGTTGGTCATCTTGTGCCAGAAAAAGAAAAGGTGTGGGAGACATTAATGACTTTAAAAGACATTGTTGAACTTGTCTGTTCTTCTAAATTTTCAGAGGAAACATTGTGTTATTTAGAGACAAAGATTTCTGATCACAGGCAGTTGCTGAGAGAAGTTTTTCCAAATGAAAAACTTAAACCAAAACACCATTTTGTCGAGCACTACCGATTCGCTGCTTTGGCCCCTTAATAGACATGTGCACGATGAGGTATGAGGCAAATCATAGCTTTTTTAAGAAGGTAGTACATGATTGTCACAATTTCAAAAACATTCTGCACACTATGGCAAACAAACACCAGCTCATGGAAGCTTATCTTTTGGATTCTTCACATTTCTTTAAACCAACACTGCAAGCGAACAATGTGAAAATTGTCAAAATGTGTTCACTTGAAACAAAGTTGAGGGCTGTAGTTGAGAGACAGAATACAGGCCTGAATGTGGTGACTTTAGCAAACACAGTCTCCTTACATGGAACCACATACATGAACGAGATGATTGTGTCTGCAGGATCTTGTTCTGGTTTACCAAAGTTTGGAAAAATACAGAACATTTTGATAGTAGAAGGTGATGTTTCTTTTGGGGTGAAAAAAAAATGTGTTCATGGTACATTGAGCATCTGCCATCGTATGAGGTTGTTCAGAGCACCTACTCAGACTTGGTTATTGTTCACCCTCAAGAACTAAATGATTACTACCCTCTAACAGCATACAGAAGTGGAGGATAGCTACTTGTATCTTAAAAGATTCTTAGTTTGTTAATGAAGTTTAATGATCTGTATTAACTCTTATTTTACCTTTCAGTACTAAAATGTTAGTGATCCGAGTGATCCTTGGTCCGGACAACATTTGGAAGTTAAGTATTCCGAGCACTCCCTCATCATTAGAGGAACTAAAAGACATCTCGTGTGAGAAACTGCAAATTGATAAGGGGTTTTCTCTCCAATATGAAGACCCTGATTTTGATCATTCTCTATGCAATTTGATGGACATAAAGGAACTTCCTGCTGACAAAGTGATCTTGAAAGTTTTTTGGGAGGTAGTTTTCTCCCCTGCAGAAGATGAGGCCAGCTTGTCCAATTTCACTGTTGACACAGCAAATGCGTCATCACGGACCTCACCCTCAGCCAGTTCTTGTCACCGGGCAGAGCAATGGCCAGCTGTATTTCCTATACCAGACTTTTCATATGACGTGGAATTTTGACTACAAAAAGAAAATGAAGTCTATGAAAAACTGATAAATCTGCACTAATTGTCTTCCGGGAGATAAAGATGGAAGTACTGGACAAAGTAGCTGAGCATATCTGCTCCTTTAAAGTATATCCCACAGATGCAGATTTTAAGAGTGTAGCTGCAGCATTGGTTCGCAAGCATCCATGTCTAAAAGAGCCAGGCCCTGGAACGGGGTGGCAGGGATGGAAATAAGCCTGAAATACAAAATGAGCAACTATCGACAAAAAATATGCACTGCTGGATGCTTAGAAGTTTCTGTAAACAAGAGAGAAAAAGAAATACCACAGAGAGCTGTAAAGAGACCCAGGCGTTCTGACATAAATTTTCTTCCAGATCGTCCACATGGATTTGATGATGAAGCTCTTGAAAGAGAGAGAATACCCCTTGTGGAAGAACTGAAGAAGAAGAATGTTAATATGACATTTGTTAACCAAAAGATGGACATGACTTTCTCAATATGAAGGAGAGAGATAGTTCATGATGAACCTCTTGTTTCTGTGGCGATGGAAAGATGGCCAGGTCTTTTCACAGAACCACAGGTAAGATTAATTAATTATCAAACTTTGCTGTTGAAAATAGTAATTAGGGAATAACATTATTTTGTGATTGACTTTGTGGTGTGCATTCTGTGTTTAAACAATGCACTTGCAAATACATCTTTTCTCTATAACAAAATACTGCAGATTGTTGTTTATAAACAATATTTGACATTATTAACAATACACTTATGAATATGTATCTTGTTGTTATATAACAGTTATTAAACTGTGATTTATGCATTTTAGTCTGTGTATTTATGTGTTCCATACCTTTTTCTGTGTATTTCTCTGACTATTTAAGGTATATGCAGAATTTAAGAGAATTACAGGAATTGACCTTAACACAGCATTCCATGCCTCTCTTGACAAGTTTTCAGCACCTCTCCTCAAGATGCACAGAGCCAAAGAGAGCAATACGATAACTGCCCTGTTAGAATGTCTGGATGAGCAGGTATTATGTTGTGTAGTATGTATTTGTTAATCTATTGTTGTGTTATGTGTGTGGGAGACTTGTGCCAATAGTTTTTTTTGTAGTGTAGCCATATTGCATGACACGGTGACTTTTCACTTTGAGTTTACTCATATTACTTCCTGGATGCCAGAACTGGCTGGCTTTGTGTGCACCCTCTCCGTGAGGGTTGATTGTGGTATGAATGTCCTCATTGAGACATATGAGTCCCTACAGGCACTGACTGACTCAGCTTTCATTTCATCTAAGAAGAGTATCCCATCATCTGTCAGACGCCCTTAAATCTGGCTGTAAACGCCTTGTTTAGTTAGGAGCTCTCTTGCCCTTTTCTGAAGTTTGACATAATTCTGAATGCTTACTGCCCTGAATGTTCACTATAGTTTTGTTCCTCAGAAGTTCCCCCTTGAGGCCACCAAATTAACAATATTTCCCAGTTCTTGGAACCTCATGTTAAGCATTGTACTGTCCTCGCTTAGGTGTAACAATTTTGACTACACAGTGAGGTAAACTCTGATTTAAGAATATTGAGAGATGCCGTTCCTTTTCTGTAGATTTATTTTATACTGTCCACATTGTGTTGAATACAGGGTGAAACATCTAAAAAAAAAAAAAGCTAAAATCAGCATTTAGATAAGTGGCTTGTTTTTATTACAACATTATGGTGACTAGACTTACTTAAAAAGCTTAATTAACAGTGATAGACAACGAACAGGTAAGATACCATAGCTATAATCGAAACCAAAAATGGTATCCACAGTGTTTCCTTTTTTACTGCATATTTTCCATATGGCTTTAAATACACTTATAAGAGCAAAAACATTATATGGATACAGTCAACGCCTGTACTGGAGAATCAAAGGTAAGTAGTGTTTTCCTAATGCGTGACTGCCTGCAATTTCTCATTCACTTACTATGCATTCTAAATTAAATGTCTAAATGAAAGTTTGTTATAAGAACTTTACTGCCTGAAGCATGGTTTTGTTTACATGATATGGTGTTTCTCAACTTAGCACTTTGTCATTGATGTGGACAATGTGTCAGTTTTCTGTAATTATGTCTTTTCTGAAACTCTAATGACAAAAATGTCAACACTCAATACTCAATATGTTTAGCTTTGCATGTATGCAAAATGTATTTTCCAAAATGAAGTAACTGTATTGAAGATCTGCCCACATTAAGTACATTCATTTTGACAAAGTAGTGGGGAGTTGACAAAGATGTGAAAAACTGCAGTGTCTTCCAAGTCTAGTCCTGGACTACACCGCATTCTGAATGGAGGTTCTTCATTGAAAGGAGAATAAAGTATAGAAATGTCTCAAATAAGGGTGGGACAAAATACCTATTTGGAGAAATATTGTGATATTTCAACTCACGAATGAGTCCCGGTACACTCTTTCCCTATATTGGTTGTTTAACCACTACCGCAGAAGTCCGTCATGAGAATTACAGTAAAGCGGGCGGAAAACACCTGGCAAAGAAGAAACAACACAAGAGACAAAATGGCAGAGTCAAGCAGTGGGGAAATAAACAAATTAAGAGATGCACCAGCAAGTTTTAAGGGCTGAGGACAGTGATGGTGGGTGGCCGCTAGAAGATTAAGTCTTTGTTTTTGTTTTGGGAACCTTTTTTGAAATTCTGAGCACCGCCGGCAGTGAGTTTTGGGTATTATGAGTTTCAGGTGCCGGGGTGCTCAGAGTAATGAGATTTGTGTTTCAGTTTGGTATTTAAGTTCAGTTTTGTGAACCATAGATATCCTTGTTTGTGTAATTTCTGCTCTTTTTTCGTTAAAGTTTTGAGTTTTGTTTTCAAGCCCTTGCGCTTGTTTTGATTTGAGTTAAATAAATTGAATTTAATTATGGAAGTCTGTGTGTGCGCCTGCCCTCATTGGATGGAGAACGAGAGACGTGCTAAAGTTCAAAGTTTGGCCTCACTTTGGATTTTGTAGTGTGGATGGAACAAAGCTGGCAATTTTTTTTGCAATGAGTGTAACTGTAACGCACTTAATTTTTTTGTTTACATTGATTTTGCAATAAGAGTGTACCTGTAAGGCACTTAAATTTGTGTTTACACTGAGTTAAAAATACATTTAAAAGCAGTTGATTCTTAACTGACTGTATTTCAGTAATTTCAGTGCAAAATAAAGTTAAAATTAAAAATATGTATATATTTTTATTTTAAAAATAGATATATATATATGCTAGGCTATCTTGTGCAATATATCGATTATCGCAATATTGCCATATCGTGATCTTATCGGTATCGTGAGGCATGTATTGCATATCGTATCGTATCATATTGTGAGGTACCCTGAGGTTCCCAGCCCTAGTCCCAAACTGATTCCTTATGTCATCTATCTGATCACCTAGTGTGTGTCAAATGTATATTGTAATGTTGTCCTTAGGCTTTTTAAGTTCTGTATAGAAATGTTTGAAATGCCTGATCTACTTTGACCAGGTGTCAGGAAGCAACACAGTATGAACAGCTCTAGTCATCACGATGGCCATTACAATATGTACTGACCTACTTTGACGTCCTTCATGGATAAGAGGTCTGCATGCTCAGAGCTTCTGCTTTTAATCATGCACGCTGGCTCTGGTTGTTTTCACTTGAAATTCTGTCATTATTTTTCCTGGCTGCTTATTAGCTTGCCTTATGCACCGGCTTTCTAGAAGCTTTGGAAGCTTTGAGTATTTCTCTCTTTTTTTTTGTTTAATACCCAAACCATAATCTACTGTAACACTTCCAGGACGGCTGGAAGCTCAATGCTGCATATGGAAAGTGGTGAGCTATACTTTTATTGATCTCTAGAATACCAATATTTGTTTATAGACATACATTTAAACACCCCTGGTCAAATTACATGCTTTGTTGAGCCTCAAGGAGAAAAGTACACATCCTCTACAGGAAACTTAAAATAAAGTATAAAGTAACCATTCTGTCATACGTGAACACCCCACAGCACACAGTGTGAACAGCATGAAATTCTTCCTCTGCATTTAACACATTCACCAAGTGAAGCAGCAGGCAGCCAGGAACACAGTGCCCAGGGAGCAGTGTGTGGGGACGCTACCTTGCTCAATAATACCTCAGAGATGCCACTAGCAGTCTTGGGAAGCGAACCCACAAATTTCTGAGTGCAGGGCAAACATCCTAACCACAAGTTCACCAGCTACCCCAGAAAAATTTACAAAAAAATCTTATTTTTCTGCAAATTGTAGTGCATGTTGTAGATCAGATTTACTTGCTAAATTCAGTATATAAAAAGGTGTGGAATCATTGAAATTTTGAAAATAAACTTGAACATAGGAATGCAGAAAATTAACAAAATATGTTATCATGTAACCTGTTATATCTGTAGTCTGTTAAAAAGAAAGGCTGGGAAACATGGCAAATGTAGCCTATAGGCTGTCACGATATGTTTTATTTTCTCTTTTTTTCTCCTCCTCTGCTGACCTGAAATCAAACGTGTCCAGCATTTGCAGCTTGCAATGTGTATAGGCATCATCACATTCTCCTCCTCCAGACAGCTTTTCAGCTCCGTCTTCATGATGATGTTCTAATCTTGGTTGACCCTCATTTTCCTTCTTGAGGTAGCACAAGAGGTAGTGTTGCATTTAAGCCACGTGATTTTTTTTTCTGCCACTCGGGTTTAAAGTAGGCTCTTGCCTTATTTTTCTCTGGACCCTTGGTTTCATATATGGGTTTTCCTCAGGCACTGAGTTTGAAGTATTAGTAGGCATTTGGCCATCTTTCCAGGGCTGGGTTGGTTCCAAGTGGCTAGCTGGGTGAATAGGCTAAAGCAACAGATGAGTAACTTCATAGTCGAATAGTAGTGGGTTTAGTAACAAGTATAGGAAAAAAGAAAGTACTGCAGGCTATTAATAGACTTTAAAACACAAATGCCCTCTTTTGCCTTCATGCAGCTAAGATTGCTATTTTGTATGAGCATTATTACCATTATTAGCATTTTAGGTTTTATATTTCTCATTTTTATGCATTTTACCAGGCAAAACTGGCAGCTACCAGCTAACAGAAGCCCTGGAATGTACAAATATTTTTATCTCTTTGAGGGTTGTAGTCATAGTACCAGATGCCTTGAGAACTGAACAGGATTTTTTATATCCAAAAAAATTGTATCGTGTAGTTTAGGCATCTGAAAAAACCTTTTTTTCAAGGTTATTTAACTTAAAAGAACAAAGATGTCAGATGTGTAAAAGATCTTCAGATAATAAGACAATGAGAGAAAATCTAATATACTGTAACTGAGTTGGATTAGGGGGGTGTGGCTCCCAGCATGCACTGCTACTGCAGGGGATTTATTCGGGTTGTTTTAGGGGAGGTTAAGTTAGTTATTGTTAGTTAAGTTTGTTGTGTTTTGTGTTATGGGGAATGTTTAGGGGATAATCCTAGTTAGTTTTATGTAATGTGTGTAATCACATTACATAAATGTGAAGTGCTGTGGTGTTTTGATTGCAAGATAAGGGCGTAGAGCTAGGCTTGTGGTGAGAATTAACCCTTTCATGTCACTTGCTGTGTGCTGGTGTGAAATAAAACTTGGAGGTTCTCCCCAGTGAGCTCACATCTCTCATGTTGTTTCCATTCCCTTGCATTGATGAACAAAAGCGGAAATTGTCACAATGCAATAAGAGATTAATATGAAAGCACATCAAGTTTGATGAATCATCAGATGAACAAAGGACTACAATCATGGCTTCTATACTAACATATAGCCAGCAAGCAACTGAGCTGGTTTGATTGTGGCCTCCTACTAGGTATGCTTTGAACTGCAGTAACCGATATACATAAAATATGATTTTTAAAGAGTGAAGCCTCTTTGGTGTTCTTCATGCCAGCCCTAGAGCAATTGCTTTCTCAGAAGGTCTGGCCTGTATGTCCACCCTGAGAATTTGTCCCATAAACAAGCACCACTAACAAAGATGTATGCATTGGTATTGCTTATATATAAATGATAGAATGCATTTAAACTATTTTAAAGAGGTAGGCTAGGTTTAATTGACGTTCAATCAAAGCAGCACACCCTTTGAACGTGGCCTTTGTAGAAAAAAATGACAGGCATCCCTCAAACTGATTCCACGATAGTGACTGTGTGAACCAAGGCTATATTTGGATGTGTGGCATTTTAGGCTATGTTTGAAGGCTGTTTGGGTTTTTAGGACATGAGAGAGAGAGAGACAGAGAGAGAGTGAGTTAGAGCTCTGTTGACCTGGTGCCCTGACTTCCACACTGCCAGATTTAATCCCTGTCATTATGCTGTTTCGAATTGGGCTGCCCCTCTGACTCGCTGTTCAAAACAGACACGCGTCTACACCCTCTGAGAGCTCTGAGGGGGTGCAAAGGTAACAAGGAGGAGTCAAAGGGTGACTTTGAGTTATTATTATCTTTTTTATTTTCTTTTTTTTTCACCAGAGCCGGTTCAGTTGGTAATTATTTCAATCTAAGATACCAGTGAATTACTCTAATCCATCTGGACATTATGAGCAATTATGAGCAATGCAAAATACCTGCCAGCAGTGAGCAAATGACTAGACACTTAATGCTTTAGAATCAACTCCATGTGACTACAATACATAAAACTCAGGCCTATATAGAATATTATATAATATATATAGCCATGTGAAAAGGTTTGGGCACCTCTGGTCAAATGACCTTCTAACTAAATGTTAGGGTTAGGGTTATGTCATGTCCTATATAGAGAACACACTCCTGCACGTTTAGAATGCACAATTACCATTTAGTTTAATACATACAAAGATAAAAAAAAAACAAAAAAAACAATGGCCTATACCAAATTTATATGCCAAACTTGCTTATATTGGAAATACGTGGCAATAGAATCTAGCACATCACCATTGCTTTTTAATAATGCTTAACTAAAGTGCCCAGATTTTCTTGCAAAGGGCTAGCCTGGCCTTTGCAGATAAGACTGGACACCCCTGGCCTAAAGTCACCATGTTCAGCGCCAGGCTTTGTTTAGAGGAGTATAAAGTCCTCCAACATTTGACTGTGGAATTGCGAACCTGGCATTAAATCCATTGAGTACCTTTGGGATGAGCTGTATTGGCCTTTGCTATCCAGAGCTTCACATCAAATACAATCAGATTCTCATAGCAATGTTCCAACATCTAGAGTGAAGCCCAAAGGAGTAGAGGCTGTTGCTGCAGAAATGCTCCTGATTTTGAAAGAAAAGCCAGATATAATCTACAATTTTGTGGACATGCTGTGTACTTATAACATAAAACAGTCATGTTATTAACAAATTTACAGTAATTTTACAAACAGTTTGTGTGGAAGGATTTACACATACTCTGGACAATTTGGAAACACTGATTCCAATTTAAAAAAAAAAAAGATTTTTGTCACATAAAATATATTCCAGTTTTTGAATAATTAGTAATAATCTAAAAATGACCAGATATATTAACGCTGAACGGAGCTGTAGATGTGTGCCATAAAGAATGAGAAAGCTGTATAAAATAAAGATATAATAAAATTACTATCCAGTATGCCTTGTATTTGAAAGTGGCCGATCAAGAAAGGCAATAAGTCAGTATAACATATTAACCTAAACATTTAATTAGGCTGTAAGCTTAGAATTTCAATCTATTTCAAGCTGATACACATCTACAGTTAACATGTGATCAGTTCACTTTTCGAACTGATCACATTTCCAATTATGTAAAATTTGTAAAAGCATCCCAAATTAACTTTAGATAGATAGATAGATAGATAGAAACTTTATTTACTTTTTTAGCTAAATACTGCTCATTTTTATTTCTAATAATTAATGTTTTACTAATTTTAATTAGTAATTATTGTACAGAGAAGCAGGTCGTGCCAAAAATAATTTTGAACAATTAAGCCGCAGAGCTGGCTCCTTGGACCTCCCATGTTTCTTTTTTTTTTTTTTTTCAAGGAAAGAAAGCTCAGCTTAAATGTCAGCGAACATGTTGAGACTTTCAGGAGGAAAGGGATTTGAAGGAGAGCACGACAGTTGATTATTGGCATCTGGCATGTGTACTAATAACATGAACATTCGTTCATTTCACCTGCAAAAGCCAGAGATTTAATTGAACTTAATTACTTGAGGGGATGGTAAAATATGTGGCAGTTCCATACAATTTGCCAGACCTCCCTAAAGGTAGAGTATGAATGTCAAGAGCGAGAAACCGCTGGACACTCGGCCTGCAATGGTAGCAATAAATGTCAGGGTTATTACATCACTGTTCCGGTGTTCATTTCAGAGCAACTTTCAAGAGGCACGCAGGGATTTGCATTTTAAATAGCCTGCACTAGCAAAGCACCAAATTGCAGCTATTCCTAGTAATGTGCATGATTCATCAACTAAGAGAACAGCTTGTTTAGAACGGGGTGGCTATTTCCATTGATTTACTGTACAGTTGCAGTCATAACAAAGCCCTGCATCTCTGAAATGGTAACTTTAAATTGGAAGGGAAATGTGTTCTTCAGTTTAATTAACATTAATGGAACTACATTTTATTGCAAGCAACTTCAAATCATGATTCCCTTCATACAAAAATTTTCCCATAATTTAGAGAATAGCTGTTAATGAATACATGGTTTTAGGAGACAGTGATAGTTAGAATATGTGACAAGTTAAAATAACAATGCACTTTGATTTGAAAAGAGAGCAGTCATAATGGTTGCGTAAATATCCTCTATTAAGATTAAAAAAGTTCATAATCTGTAGATGTAAAACAATTCCTATTGTAGTTAAAGAAAAGATGGCAAAAAGCTTAATAATGTTGTTCAATGGGTTTAAAATGGTTAGAAGCTGTTAATATGGTAATAAACTGTTATTTATTTCATTCTTTTAAAGATGCTTCATGATTCAATTTTCAGCGATCGGCAAAGTGGGCTGGATCTGGTGATGTGCAATTGATTGCTTTTGCCACCACCCATGTAATTTGGGGGAATAGCGTCATTTTCTTCACTTGAGTAAAAGTTATCGGTGAGGAAACACCGCTTTATCACTCTTGTGATCTTTTCTCCCCATCCTTTCAGGTATATTGGAAATGGAAATGTGGAAATATATGTAATTTAATCCTAATGGTAGTTAGTGTGTACAATTAAAAAGTTAGAGGGAATGCTTACATTTATGGTTTAAGGAAACTTATTGGAATATGAAAATGCGTGAACGGTGTCTGCTAACTAATAGCGTTTAGCCAGATGTTGCCGCCATTTCATATATTTTGTGTATGTACATTTGTAATTGGAAATTGCCAAACAAATGTGCATAAATTGTGAAAGTAGCAAGCTGTTACTGATCTATGGTGTATGTTCAAAGCACCTAGAGTGGAACAAACATTTTTATTAGTAATATATATTTCTGTTTGCCTTTCAAAGTAAGTAACTGACTGATTTTGTCATTTTGTGATAGAAATGTAAATGTGTTATCCTGTGTCTTGCTATGTTCTGAAATGTTTACCTTCTGTTTCCTCCAGCACTGGTTGTGCACAAGAAGGACTGCAACATGCTTTCACAAGCAGTTGAAAATGTGTATTATTATTGTAAAATCTGGTCTTCATGTTTGAATAACTTGAGTAAAAGTTATCGGTGAGGAAACACCACTTTATCACTCTTGTGATCTTTTCTCCCCATCCTTTCAGGGTCGTAACAAATACACATATGGTGATGGTTGAATACACTTCAAAATATATTGTAAAACTATTCTTATTGTGGATATGGGTCTGTAGACTTCACTCGCTGTAACCGCTTATATCTCACTAGGGTAGTGGATGGCCTAGTGGTTAGGGTGTTGGCCCTGCAATCAGAAGGTTGTGGGTTCGAATCCCAACTGCTTGAGCAAGGTACTGTCCCCACACACTGCTCTCTGGGCACCCCTCATTGGCAGTAGCCAATGTGAAATTCTTTCTCTGCATTTAATGGTTCAAATGCAGAGAAAGAATTTCACATTGTGCTGTGGTGTGTTCACGCGTGACTATAAGGGTTAGTGAAAAATGTAATCCCTGGATCAATGGGCACAAGGCAAGGGAACTTTAAAACAAAAAAGAAAAAATAAGTAAAGCGAGAAATAAATTAGTTGGTGAGTAACTTTTGTTTAGTGTGATACCATGGAATTACATTTGTCTTTTTTTTTTTTTTTTCTTTTTGTATTACATTGCACACCATTATGGTGGTCTGAATAGCTGTTTATTGGGTGAATTAAAATAACTCTATAAATAGGAGTTTTTGTCAGTCTACAGGCTATAAGCTGAAACTGACTGTCTATATTTATTTTGCATGCCTACATAATATTTCATATTTCTGCACAATGTGTTACTCCACCAATTCTGGGAGGGTGAAGACTAGTCTGTGCTTCCTTTGACTCACATAAATCTACCGTACCTTTTCAGACTGCCTTTAATGCAACATCACTGAACAGATCAACACACTTGGAGGAGAAGACTATCCACCAGTTCTGGTACATTAGCTAACAGTTGGTGCTGGGGGAAGGGGGAGGCCATAGCACCCACCCAAAGAATGCAGCAGCCCTAAGCACTAATCTCCTGGACTTCAAAGATAAAGAAGAACTGAGTATATGTTTACAAGAAACCTGGATCAAAATTTATCCATAGTTCTGCAAAAGCTAGTTACTGGCATCTAATGTGGTTCATTTGTGCTGTCTTAATAGTTTTTTCCCAATCAATTTAGTTTTTAGAAAAAAATAATCTATTTGTTCATATTTCAGTACAAAGTCAAACAATTTGAAGTGGACATATGTTGTGTCTGAATGTTGTTAACATTTTACTGCAAATAATCATCTGGGATGACCACTTCAAGAGGAATGTGACAATACAAACATTCACGTGAGGCTGTTTATCACAGTATAGGGTGTTAGTAGCCTAGTATAGTGTGGTAGCAGCATAGTGGGTAAAACACTTGCCTGTGAACCTGATGACCACAAAGTTGCAGGTTCAAGTCTCCACTTTCTACCATTGAGTCCTTAAGCAAGACACTTAGCCCTCAGTTGCTCCAAGGGGACTGTCACTGTATACAATGATTGTAAGTTGTTCTGGATAAGAGCATCCAGAAAATGGCGTCTTTACGATGAATCCTCCCACCTGGTATAGTTTTAATGATTGTGTACTAATAATGAGCCTGGCTGTTACTTTTTATTCTGCAAGAATGTGTGGTTTTAAGCAACCAGAGGCATTGTTAGGTCTGAGTATATGAGGATATGGGGATTGATTTTATGAATTTATGATTTGTAAAACTAACAGAAACATGGAGACATAGCGACATACAGCCATGACGAGAGAAACACTGCTAACTCCCCTTATCAATAAATCCAATTTCTCTACCCCAAAAATGAAGCCCAAAATGTAATTAAGGATGTTCCACAAAGCTGTTGATTAATACGCCTTACAGTATGTAGGAATTCATAAGTTACCACTTTTATGCACTAGATTGCTGGTTTTGATTACAGCACTTATTGTGTGGTAAACGTAAGCAAACCTCTGGCTCCTGTTTAAAACACCCTGCCATATTCCATTTATCTATGTTGACCCTGAGCAACTGACTCTACCGAACATGTTCTAATGACATTCTACTTCATGTTCTTTGCGCCTTTAGGGAGTTCTTTGCACCTTTAGAACTTGGCAAAGCTGGTTTGACATGAAAAAACTAGCCAGGTTAAATTGCCAGGCCGTGGCTTTTGCATTATGGCTTGTTTTATGAGTTATTTTTAATTTAGAATTTTATTTGACTGTATTATCATAGCTGCTTTGATAATCATTTCTCTTGTTACACTTACTGTACCCTACACTGCAGATATATTCTGCATTGCAAATGAGGGGTCAACCTCTAAGTATTCAGAATTTAAATGAAGGTTTTAGAATAAACAACACATTCTTTCCACCAATTATCAGCACGGAATGGTAAGTGACTGAGCCTGAATTTCTAAGAAATATTTTGGAAGCTTTTCTTGGCTATTAACATCGAGAACACATCTTAAGATGCTCAAGGTGTTTTGTTTGATGTTGAACTCAGTAACCCATGAGTGCAATTTCAGAATCCAGATAGGCGAAGAGTGAATCCAGTTAATTTTGTTCAGGCATGAGTCTCCTGATAATTTCTATCACATAGTGCTCTCTGAATAAAGATAACTACAGATTTCACAGAATACAACATGAGCACTGAGGATAAACAGTGATTTGGACAATTATTTAAATAGGTATTCCAGGCTGCTAAATTGGCAAGAGAGAAAATGGACTTAAAAAGCCTACAATTGGTCTTTGTTATTTGTAAACTTTTCTTTTTTTTCAACATCTACTTGGGGTTTATGTTTGCATTAGGCATAGACACATTGGAAAATCAGCTTATAAA